>CAJHNH020000366.1:175000-255000 GCA_905116865.2 Candidula unifasciata
AAGTCTTACCTGGAAATGTTGTATTTGAGACAGTCTTGGAGAATGTGATCTGTTGGCCCAGGTGCCAATCCACATGTGCGCATCGCTGATTCGCCAGTCTTAAATGTTGTGAACATGTGGCTGCGAAGACCATCGCGCACTGTTATAAGGGTAAAAAAATGACTTGCTCTGGTCTGTCCATAGTGGTATTTGTGATCTGATCGCCCAACTTCCCAACCAGGGCTACCCACACGGGAAGTGTTACAATTTAACATTATGTTAACTTATATTAACAAACGTAGTATTGTATAAGACAAAGACACTAACACGTAATAATACCCATATCTGTGGATGCACTTGTTTCTTCCGCCAGCGAATCTACAGACTTGATCGTCAGCACAGCAGCCACTGGAGCTTTCACAAGTCTCATGGAGCTTTTTACATTTTAGCTGTTATACAGATATACATATAGAAGTACTTACGTACACATACATGCATACATACATACATGCATGCATATATACATACACATATACATACAAACATACATACATACATACATACATACATACATACATACATACATACATACATACATACATACATACATACATACATACATACATACATACATACATCCATCCATCCATCCATCCATCCATCCATCCATCCATCCATCCATCCATCCATCCATCCATCCATCCATCCATCCATCCATCCATCCATCCATCCATCCATCCACCCACCCACCCACCCACCCACCCACCCACCCACCCACCCACACACACACACACACACACACACACACACACACACACACATACATACATACATACATACATACATACATACATACATACATACATACATACATACATACATACATACATACATACATATATACATACATACATACATACATACATACATACATACATACATACATACATACATACATACATACATACATACATACATACATACATACATACATACATACATACATACATACATACATACATACATACATACATACATACATACATACATACATACATACATACATAACTGATGATAATGATTAGATGCGAACGGCGGTGAAGGCGTAATGACGACGGTGATAAATACAATGGAAATAAACAGAACAACAATTTGTAAGGAAAATGTGCTTTTGTAAGTGGGACATAATGTGACGCTTGATGTGAGATAAAGGATGTTAGCCAAATGTCAAGGTTTCGGCCATGTTTGACAGCCGTATGTTCAATGGATTGGCCTCGGCTTCAGTCCCTCGTTCATCAGATTTCATGTCATCCGGTAAATGTTGTATGGTATGATTTGTCCAACTTCCTTCCACACCAGTGTAGCATGTCTTTACTGAGAGCAATTTTGTTATGCTTCCAACCATCTCTTTTCTTTTTGGGTGGGGATGGGGGGGGGGGGTGTGGAGAGACATTTAACGAACTTTTTGAAGAATTAGAATCTGGCTGACGCTCAACACTCAATGCAAAGGCGAGACGGATTTACAAACAGTTATTGCTACCATCGGAATTGGAACTTTTTTGCTCGCTGCTGAAGAGAGACGGAGTACTTTAGGGAATGTCCTAAGTGCTATGATGTCGATTCTTAATTAAACATTGAACACGAGGAACGAAAATGGGAAAATGGTTTGGAGGCGTGGTGTGGAGGCGGATAAGAAGACATAGGATGCCCTGGAGACCGTAGAAAAGGTGGCGGAGTTGAAGAATAAGAATAAATGGAATTAGAAAAACAGATGAATGAAATGTGAATATAAACTGCGTCTGGATATACACCTGGACCTACAGGAAGAAAAAGTAGCGAAAGAGCTGATCAGCTGGAAGAAAAGTCACTAATGCAAATGGGAAGAAGCATGGGCAGAGCTGATATCAACGCTCTACAGACTAGGTTGGGAGATAATGTTGAATCTCTGACTCTAATAGAGCGATTGCGTCACCTGGGAGTAAAACTTGGTGAAGCACCTCTATGCCGTCTTGGCGTTTAAACCAGCTTCTCATTTGATTTGATTTGATTCAAGAACCGACATCACAGCACTCGGGGCATTCCCATAAGCGCTCCATCCCCATCTTCAGCAGCCAGCGAAGAGTTCCGATACTAATGGTGCCAGTAGCTTTCTGATTAAACGTCCGTCGTGCCTTTCCTCTGAGCCTTGAGCTTCTGCCAGAAACTCTCGTCACCCCAAACTGCATCAATCTCACCAGACTGTGGTGATCCATCTGCTCCTCCGCATTGTACACGCTCTTCCACAAGGCACCAACCACGTCTGCCCTCCAGCTTCTCATGTGAACAGTCAGTAGAGGTACCTTGAAGTGGCTGCTGAATCGGAGGACTGAGCACGCATGGGAATACCCAGTGTGTAAATACAACCACTGTACTAACATAACATCATCACTTCCATGTAACAAGTCCATTGTAGGACATCGCTCTATTCACGGTCTGCCTGAAAGAAACTCGGTCTCTCGCTAGCTCTTCCGCTCCGTGTAATTTCAAATAGAAGGAGCTCTTTAAATCCTGTACATATCTTCGTGCTGGTCGGTCCCTGCCGCTTTTTCCTGGTACTATGCCGTCTGCTGTTTTCGTTTTTCAGTCCGCCATGGCGCTTGATATGACCAAAATATTTCAGCTTCCGGGACAAGACGTTTTTAAAATGTCAGTATTTCTTCTCTTCTTTGTCTATTGTCTTCTGAGAATCTTTCTGCTGCATTTAAGCTTAAAAGTCCCTATTTTCTTTTATAATGACTGGGAGAAATTCCAAGACTCACATTGTTACAGGAAGGATGAATGCTCTCAAAATTTTAATTTTGATTTCCTTGCTGGTGCTTAACCGTCGACTTTTTTACGCTGCTTAAACTTTGCATTGTTGCGGCCATCCTTCTTTTGATTCTGTCAAAGTCTCCATTGCTATTTACTAGGGAAAGTCAATAGGTAAGTCATAATTTGTTAACATAACATTACTCCAGAACAGCAACACACGAATAATGTTTTAAATTTACTGCCGTTTGAGAGTGATGTTCACATTAATGTGTATATTCATGTTTATGTTTATGTGTCTGTACGCATATATGTGTTTGTGCGCGCGTGAGTTTACACGTGTGTTACAAGTACTTACGCTACACGAACCGACTCCATGTATTTCTACACAGATGGAGATGGCTGCGAGAATTAGCATCCATGTTTTGAACATTTCAGTCGGTTACGTTGTCTATATGTAGTCTCTTGTTAGTAGCTGTCATTAGAATATGATGTCCCCGAAAAAAATAACAATAAATGATTAGGAAATTGAAAATCTCACAAACTTTGAATATCTAAGCTCTGTAATAAACAGCAATGGAGACTGGCAGAAATCAAAAGAAGGATGGTCACAGCATAAAAAGAATTACAAGTCTTCGGTTAAGCGCCAGCAAGAAAAACACAATGACAATGTTGAAAGCATGCATCTTCCCCGTAACAACATACGGATGTGAGTCGTGGACTATCTTCCCTGTAACAACATACGGATGTGAGTCGTGGACTATCTTCCCTGTAACAACATACGGATGTGAGT
Source organism: Candidula unifasciata (assembly GCA_905116865.2). Taxonomy (NCBI): domain Eukaryota; kingdom Metazoa; phylum Mollusca; class Gastropoda; order Stylommatophora; family Geomitridae; genus Candidula; species Candidula unifasciata. Next base: position 178,560 of record CAJHNH020000366.1, read on the forward strand.
CGTGGACTATCTTCCCCGTAACAACATACGGATGTGAGTCGTGGACTATCTTCCCTGTAACAACATACGGATGTGAGTCGTGGACTATCTTCCCTGTAACAACATACGGATGTGAGTCGTGGACTATCTTCCCTGTAACAACATACGGATGTGAGTCGTGGACTATCTTCCCTGTAACAACATACGGATGTGAGTCGTGGACTATCTATTAGTCCTGAATTAAGGAAAAATAAAACTGGCTTTTGAGCTGAAATGCTATTGAAAGATTCCCAGAGTACCACGGACACAGAAGCAAAGATACACCAACATTTGGAAACATCTGAACATCAAACATTTTTTTTTTTAAACTTAGAGTTCTTATTGTTTAATAATAATAAAAAATGAAGGTGCAGTCAAACTCATTCCAGCCTTTGTAACTAATATTGAATTATCGTTGATAACGTTTATATTATACAGCCTGTTAGACATTTACATTTTGTCTAGATTTATTACTATACTTTTCAAAACGTTCAGTAATGTAAGAGACATTGAAGCTCATCTAGCGTTTGTATTTAAGACTTAGATGTTGTGAATATTAAAAAAATATATATTATTAGCGATGGAAAGATGTACGAATGAATAGCTGTATGCAAGAAGGGGACTGGAAGGACAGACTGTTAGACTGGCCTGCGTGCATAGTTATAAAACCTTTGGAAGTAATGGTTTTTCGTTTGTTCGTTCTCTCTCTCTCTCTCTCTCTCTCTCTCTCTCTCTCTCTCTCTCTCTCTCTCTCTCTCTCTCTCTCTCTTTCACACATTTTCTCTCTCTTTCACTTTCCCTCTCTCTCTCTCTCACTCACTCACTCTCTCTCTTTCACTCCCCCCTCTCTCACTCTCTCTCTTTCACTCTCCCTCTCTCTCTTTCACACACACACACTCTCTCTCTCTCTTTCACTTTCCCTCTCCCTCTTTCATTCACTCTCTGTCTCTTTCTCTCTTTCACTCCCCCTCTCTCTCTATCATTTGTGTGTGTGTGTGTGTGTGTGTGTGTGTGTGTGTGTGTGTGTGTGTTAGTCAAACTACTTCAGATGGACTTGTAACTGATTACTCCGCTTCATGACAACACACCGATCACCTGAAACCATTTGTGCGGATATTCATTCATTGTTCTGTTTTGTCGTTAAAACTAAAAGTAGGCAAAGGACCGTCTTCCACGCCTTCCGGTGTATTGGGCATATAGGGCTAGACCTTTATTTTACAGACTAATTGGAACTTAGTGGATGATGTGGTCTTTTTTTCTTCACAGGACTGCACCTGGAACTAACACAAAGCCAAGGTCATTTTTGAAGAAAACCCGGTTGCATCAGGACCCGAAGCCACGACCTTCCGATCTGCGGGCAAGAGTCTAACCACTACACCACGGCGACTCCCACAGCACAATGTACTGAAGTATTTAATCAAAGATGAGCAACTATTTACTTACCAAGCCTCGATCGTATTGTTTCGTAAACTAAAGATGTGTGTGTTAATTGGTGTAGAAATTAACTAGGATCCCAACTCAATGAGAATCATTGATTTTGACAAAAGGAGAAAAATAAACTAATTGGTTTACAACTCAAAGTCATTGTTAACATTTGAACCTGGTGTTTAGTGCCTGCCTTTTGATGAATGTTCGTTTACTTATCTCCTTTTTATGTAAACGCCAACAGCTTCATCGTTTTGGTTTTAGCGTTGACCGACGGTAAACTTTCGCGAAACGTTGTGGTCGTTTGTTCACTTCTAGACTTTGTTCTTGTTCTATATCTTGTATTTTGCATGCATTTCAGTTTTGCAGAAGTGTGTGTGTGTGTGTGTGTGTGTGTGTGTGTGTCTATGTGTCTATGTGTGTGTGTGTGTGTGTGTGTGTGTGTCTATGTGTCTATGTGTGTGTGTCTATGTGTCTATGTGTGTGTGTGTCTATGTGTCTATGTGTCTATGTGTGTGTGTCTATGTGTCTATGTGTGTGTGTGTCTATGTGTCTATGTGTCTATGTGTGTGTGTGTGTCTATGTGTCTATGTGTCTGTGTGTGTCTATGTGTCTGTGTGTGTCTATGTGTCTATGTGTGTGTGTGTCTATGTGTGTGTGTCTATGTGTCTATGTGTTTATGTGTGTGTATGTGTCTATGTGTCTATGTGTGTGTGTGTGTCTATGTGTCTATGTGTGTGTGTGTGTCTATGTGTCTATGTGTGTATGCGTGTGTGTGTGTGTCTATGTGTGTGTGTGTGCGTGTGCCTGTGTGTCAATTCTTGACGCTCAGAGGAAGGCAACACGGACATGGTATTGGAACTTGAGGCTGAAGATGGGGAGGGTGCGCTTAAGTAATATTTCCAAATAAATCAGTGAATGCACGTATCTCATAAACCCAGTCCCTGTAGTGGAGACAACACATTGACCGTTTTAAAGATAGCAAGTGAGACAGTGCTAGGGCAGCAGATTGCCCCTGTACAGTAATGGGGAGTTGTTCTTCCTCCCCTTTTTTCTCCAGCTGTAAACTCTGATGGAAAGATCTCGTTCTTCATCTACTCCTAGACTTTAGTCTTGTTTTAGTATTTGAGTTTTGCTATACATCTGCTTCAGAGATATGGCTTATGTGTATGCAGACTGTTGGTTCCATGCCTCTCAGGCACATGTACTTTAAGGTCAGATAAAACTACAAAGTTTTGAGTAACGCCACTTTGGTCTCAAGACCTGTGAAGAAAAACCCCCAACTGTATTCAGTGCGGTCAAGGCTGGTGACACACTCCGGTATGGCTAAAACAGCTATTTGGTCTGAGTATCCACCGGAATAAGTGGACACATTTGGGGGTCCTCTGCTATTAGCAAAGCGAATCAGGTAACTCACTTGCCCTGGCAATCTAAAAGGTTGCTGAAAGCGGAGGACGTGGTCTAAAGCCACGGTTTTCAACCTGCCTGTCGCGACCCTTTCCTTGTGGGTCAAACGATCCTTTCACAGGGGTCACATTAGACCATAGAAAAACACACGTTCATTGAAGTTATAAAGCAAAATTATTATTTGGGGGTCGCCACAACATGAAGGAAATGCATTAAAGGGTCGCGGCATTAGGAAGGTTTAAAGTCCTGGTCTAAAGCCAAGTAGATGTGGAAAGCAAGGGGAAACTACAACATTATTACCCCAAGGAAGTCATCATAGAAAAAAATAGAACGGTTCTCGGAATGCAGAGGGTTGTTTTGTTAAGGACCTGCGACATGTTGAGGATTAGGACAATAACTAAGGCAATTTTTAGACAGTTATGAAAGACAACAATGATGCACACATAAAAAAAAAAAAAATACAACAATGCTGACACAAATAATACAAGACTGAGAGAACAAATGAGACTAAGGTAATATATGAGACATAACTATGACAACAGATGAGACAAAACTAAGACAATAAATGAGACACAAAGCTAAAACAATAAATGAAAAGAAACTGAGATGACAAATTAGATAAGACAACAGATGAGACAAAGCTTAGACAACAAATTAGACAAAACTAAGACAGCAAATGAGACAAAACTAAAGCACTAAATCAGACAAAGCTGAAGCAACAAATGAGACAATGTTTAAGCAACAAATGAGACAAAGCTTATGCAGCAAATGAGATAAAGCTAAGATCTCTTTTTACGCCTTATGCGCATCGGGCATTTGGGAAGAGCAGCCCATATTTTGACAGACCGATCGGCACTAGGTAGGTAATGTGGTCAGCATTACGCCGGCCGTCTTTACTTCCCCAGGACAGCCATTCTGGTACCCATTTTAGGCTGGGTCGACCTACGAAGCCCCATACCATGATAAAAACCCATGCGCAGTAAACCGGGAAACTACGAAAACTTTAATCACAAAAAAAGGCAAAACGACAAAGTGTTAAAAATCAGCGAAGTTCTCCTTTTGTTATCCATGTTCAGACTACAGTATGAAAAGCTCAAAAATTGGTGCGAAAATATAAAGAAGGAGAAGTTTCTCAAAAGGATACATAATGACTCGTCAAATTGTACAGGTCATTATGAGGCACCTGTACACTTTAGTGCCGGACCAGCCCGTGACCAGAGAGGAGCAAGCCCCAGAGATCTTGTCACTGGACCGATCTGGGATAAGAGCAGAACAAGCTCCGGACATCTCGTCACTTGACATACTTGTGATAAGAACAGAGCAAGCCCTGGTCATCTCGTCACTCGACAGACCTGTGAAAAGAGCAGAGCAGGCCCTGGGCATCTCGTCACTGGACAGACCTGTGATAAGAGCAGAGCAAGCCCTGGGCATCTCGTCACTGGACAGACTTGTGATGAGTGCAGAGCAAGCCCTGGGCATCTCGTCACTGGACAGACTTGTGATAAGAGCAGAGCAAGCCCTGGGCATCTCGTCACTGGACAGACTTGTGATAAGAGCAGAGCAAGCCCTGGGCATCTCGTCACTGGAAGTTGAGAAATGTTGAGAGCAGATCATGGATTTGTATTTAAGAGACAAATACATGCACCACATTAAACTCCATGGAAATGATCTGGTTGTTCGGCAACTGGTCTTTAGTCTTCTTCCATGACAAGAGTTGTGTACATTTGCTTTGCAGATCAGAATTTGTTGTTGCTTTATACGTGTGCCTTTGTGTGGTGTATATGTGTGTGTACTATACTGGTCTTTGATTAGTGACTACAACCAGTATTTTACTGGAACAAACACACAGAGTCACAGAGAGACAGAGAGAGAGAGAGAGAGAGAGAGAGAGAGAGAGAGTGACCGGGAAAGACACATAGACAGACAGACAGGACTTCACCCATTCATGATATTAACATAGATGTTTAGGCACATTTTGAATGTGCCTGTCAAATAATGGCCGAATCATTAAGAAGGATTCATTGCGCTGTTTCAGGGTTGTTCTGCTGTAAGACTTTTACATACAATATGCTTGTTAAAGCACAGATTCAGCATTTTATAAGCTTATGGAAATTAATTTCATTTGCATTCTTAACCACTTCAAAGTTCTCAAGACGACAATTAAATAAAAGATAAAAAAAAAAAAGAATTACAAAAATACAACAAAAAATTGCATAAATATACACATAAAAAATTTTATGCAAGCAAAATTGAATCACACAGCTCCAAATCGTTTTTGATAGTTTCCCTTGGATTAAAAAAAAGCATTGTCATGTGTTAGCTCCCATTAATTTTTAAACGTTTTTTTTTTTCTTATTGAGAAACCACGTTGTGCGTATTGCCTTCCAAAGACATTTTAACTGGGGTGCCTGGAGTTATCTTCAAATCTGTTCCAGGGCTCGCGGTGTTACTGGCAATGAAAGAACTGATAGACTGGCCGGTCCCAACGTAGGTGCAGATGGTTGGTCTTTGGATCGTGCTGACATATTAAATGCCCCTAGAGAAAAAAGATCGATCGAGGATTTGTGGAGCTATATTATATAAAAGTCGTTCCCATGTGAGATGCAATTTTTTTTGGAAGCCCCACCATGGCTCCTACCGGGGGCTCTAAATATAGCGTTGGCATAGATATGGCCTAGCCATAGATATGGCCTAACGGCTGAAAGGGGTCTCTGAGACCTCTCCACGGGTGATCCTCATCCGCATGGTGGCGCTTGGTGTCACCGGGTGTTTATCGCATGTGTGATGTCCTTGTGGGGTACAACTACCTACCTACCATGGGAAGTTAACTGACCACATCCCTGCTATACATGCGATAATTAGGAGTAAGAAACAACACAGCCAGGTACGAGAGACACACCGGGAGAATAAGAAGTCTTGCCAACCAGAACAGGACTGGCACTATTAACCGCGGGATGCTGATGTATATGTTAAAAGGGAAAGCACCTATGAGTGTTTCTGCAGTGCCGAAAGGATAATCCAGCTCCAGCTCAAAACTCACTTTAACTGTAACTTTAACGGTAATGTAAGGCGGACATACGTCCCGATTTCCTTGGGACAATACTGTCTCGGTGCTTCCCGGCAGCCTCAGTTGTCCCGTTTTCTCGGTGTGTGCCAGCAGAGTCAATTGTCCCGTTTTCTAGGTGTGTGCCGGCAGCGTCAATTGTCCCGTTTTCTCGGTGTGTGCCGGCAGCGTCAATTGTCCCGTTTCCTCGGTGTGTCCAGGCAGCGTCAATTGTCCCGTTTCCTCAGAGTTTCCCGGCAGCGTCAATTATCCTGTTTTCTCGGTGTGTCCCGGCAGCTTCAATCATCCCGTTTTCTCGGTGTGTCCCATGAGCTTCAATCATCCCGTTTTCTCGGTGTGTCCCATGAGCTTCAATCATCCCGTTTTCTCGGTGTGTCCCATGAGCGTCAATTATCCCGTTTTCTCGGTGTGTCCCATGAGCGTCAATTATCCCGTTTTCTCGGTGTGTCCCATGAGCGTCAATTATCCCGTTTTCTCAGTGTGTCCCAGCAGCTTCAATTATCCAGTTTCAAATGTATTTAGTTTTAATGAACGAATAAGCAATGCAAACAATAGCAAGAAAAAGAGAAATATAATCTACACGAGTGGAAAAAAAAAATGCTAGATAGAAAAAGTTAAACCGGACAATATACACGTACACAAACTGACAGAGTAAATAAATGGATTTATGTACTATAATAAGGAAATCAATAAGAACAAAGCATCCAATCCAATTAGAGAAACTTTGTTCTAATAATAAAATAATTAGTATGGCTCATATAATTTATAGGCCTATATATTCTCATATTCTAAAACTTATCAGTTCCTTAATTAATAATATTAATGACAATAATATCAATAATATTAGTAATGATTTTTGACTTGACTGACTGACTTTCTACCCCACCAGGACATCACACAAGCGATAAACACCCGATGACACAAAGTGCCACCATGCGGATGAGGATCTCCGTGGAGAGGTCCCAGAAACCGCGTTCAGACATTTGGCCATATGTATGGCCTGCCTATGTTGCGGCCCCTGGCAAAAGCCAGAGTAGGGCTTCAAATGACAAAAAATTTCGTCCTAAAAAGGACGAAATTGGGTATCGCTCTAAGCACTAAAAATTTTCGACTTTTTTGGTTGTGGGGGTTTCTGACCTGCTTAGGATATCCAAAATATGAATAAAATGTTCCTTTTTTATCTCAAAATATTAGCAGGATGTACCGTTTTTAGTTCAATATATTATTGTCACACTACGGTAAGGATTACACATTGCCGGATTTAATCATAAACTAACTAAGCTGTATCTTAGTGCCTCCCAATCTTAAGGACCTCAACAAATGTTAGGCCCGCGGCCTTCTAACGAGTCTATACAAATCTACCAGTTAGGCAGTATGATTTAATCGGGTGTTTTACATATCGGACCGAAAGACCCAGCAATTGCCGTCTACCTGTTAACAACAATACACTGTGAACGAAAAATAAAATGAGGAAAGTCAGAAAGGTTCCCACAAGATCAGGACAATGACAGATTGGCCGGTTCTGCCTTGGTTGCAGTAGGCCGGCCTATTGATCACGCAAACATTGTTAATGTCCTTAGAAAGATGATCTGAGGTTTCAGGAACATTGTGAGCTCATCACTGCTAAGAATGCGATCATTCGGAGTACAGATGGGTACAGTCATACATGAGAGGCACACCGGATGAGTCTGATAAGTAATATAGGAATTGTACTATTAAATACCGGACGATGATACTATGTTGAAGGTTGACCATGTTCTCATTACACTTGTTTCTGTGGCGTCTGGGGGTGACAGCTTAAATTCCCGGTACGGTAACTATAGCTTTCGATGTTTATGTTGTCTAGTGTGTTCTTCCATCTTTCTACTTCTTTCTATGAGTGCCGATCAATACACTTTCTGTTGCTTGATTAATTCATACTATGTTGAAGGGGAAATCTGAGTGGCTGTAAACGTTTGCGGAGTTCCGGAAAGATAACCCAGCTCATACCTAACAACCAGAGCCGGATTTTGACATAATGAGGCCCTAAGATATATATAACGTCATGAGGTCCCTACCTTTTAAAATGATACCAGCTGATCTCATAAAACTTTAAAATATATACGTATATTAAACATGTGGAAAATGGGAATCGATAGTTTCTTAATTTGTAGAAAACGAATGAATGAATCAAAAACTGACATCGCCGCACTCGGGACCTGCCCACACGTGCTCCTTCTCCTTCTTTAGTAGCCAAAGAAGAGTCGACATGCTAACAGTACCAGTTTCAACCTATTTAAAAGTTCCTTCAGTTTTGTATATCTTCCAGAACCTCTACTGATTTGTTAGTTGCCTATCCCTTACAGGACGTTGCAGAACCAGCAAAAGCATATCTTGTTTAGCTGTTGTGGTTTTTAGGTAAATTTTACGTTCAGTAGTTTGCCATTGCTACTGAACGGTCGGCTCTGTGTACCACTGTCAAAACCAATGCAAGTTGAATAGTCCACAGTTGGGTTCGCCTAAATTCAGCACTGCTCGTAACCCCAGAAATAATCACTGACCACTTCCAGTCACGTCTGAGGCTGCACTCACCAGAGACCCACTGATGCCAGATCCGAATGTCGGTAACATCGAGTGGTCCAGGCTATCTGCTCAACCACTCGCTAGCTCCACCCGTCAATGCCACAGTGCTGCTGGTGTCTCACCCAGACACGATCCTCCGTTTGGTCACCGTTCTCTTGACCATCAACACAGCTCTGAGCCTCTTCCTCAACGGCCTACTTGTCTTTATTATACAGGTAAGGCTCTCACTGTAGTATGTAGTTATGCTCGTTTGTCTCCAACATTATCATCATCATCATCATCCGCATCATCATCATCCTCATCATCATCATCAATATCATCATCATCCTCCTCATCATCATCATCCACATCATCATCATCATCAATATCAATATCATCATCATCATCATCCTCATCATCAGTATCATCATCCTCCTCCTCATCCTCATCAATATCATCATCATCATTATCCTTATCATCATCCTCATCATCAGCAGCAGCAATATCATCATCATCCTCTTCCTCCTCATCATCATCAATATCATCATCATCCTCAACATCATCATCCTCATCATCATCAATATCATCATCAATATCATCATCATCATCCTCATCATCACCCTCATCATCATCCTCATCACCATCACCATCAATTTGTAAATGTAATTTTTTTAAATCCAGTTGCATAGCTGACAGCTGGAGCCGCCTTGATGTAACGGTTGAAAGCTCGTATGCGGGTCTGAAGGTCGTGAGTTCAAATCCAAAGAGACCTCGGCTCCCAGGTTTACCCAGCCTTAAATTGGAACCAGGTCAAGTCCTGGGAATTAAAGGCGGCCTGCGTGATGCTGAGCACATCATCCACGGAGTGCGGATCGTCTTTGGGTGTCCAATTGGCAGTGAACTTAAGACGGTGATCAATTTTTTAACTAACTTCCATCATCAACATCATCATTATCCCCATCATCATCATCATCGTTATCACTATCATGAACATTATCATTATCAACATCATCATCATCGTTGTCAACATCATGAACATCATCATTATCCCCATCATCATCATCGTTATCACTATCATCAACATTATCATTATCACCATCACCATCATCATTATCAATATCATCAACATCATCATTATCCCCATCATCATCATTGTTATCACTATCATCAACATTATCATTATCACCACCATCATCATCGTTATCAATATCATCAACATCATTATTATCCCCATCATCATCATCGTTATCACTATCATCAACATTATCATTATCACCATCATCATCATCATCATTATCACCATCATCATCATCATCACTAACACCATCATCATCAACATTATCACAGCCAACATTAACACCATCTGCATTACCAACATTATCACCATCATCATAATCACCATTATCCTCATCATTATTACTATCAACTCTACCACCATCGTGAACATATCATCATCATCATCATCATTATCATCATCATCACCTCATCATAATCACCGTCATCATCAACATCATCAAAATTCCCACCATCAACATCATCACCACCATAATCATTATCACCTTCATAAACATCATCATCATCATCGTTGTGTCAAGACAATGTCAGTTGTCTCGTTTCCTCGGAGCGTCCAGACAGTGTCAATTGTCTCGTTTCCTTGGTGTTTCAAGGCAATGTCAACGTGTGTATGTGTCTGTCTGTCTGTGCGCGCGTGCGTGTGTGTGCGTGTGTGTGTGTGTGTGTTGTTTTTATAGGCACATTTAATTTCCTTAGTTGGCCATAATATTGAACGGTCGGCTCTTGATACTTCTAAATAATTTACTTGGGGGGAGGGGCGGGGGGTATGGCAAGCATGGACACAGATAATCTTTCGTGTTGATAAATATCTTTTCTCCTCCTTTTTCTTCTTCTTCTCCGACTCCTTCATCTTCTCCTTTTTCCCCTTCTTCTTCATCTTCTTAATCGTCGTCTCTTTTTTCTTCCTCTTCTTCTTCTGATGATGATGATGATAATCCTCACTAATCACACGTCTGTTTCAGAGATCACTGGGATAGTCTCTGGAACTAGGTAGTTTGTGCTTTATGCAATGCTCTTGCAGGCAATGAAAGACCAAACTATAAGGGTTCAAACCTGGCACAGTATACCCTCTCAACTTTAAACAAATTAAATAAGTTAGAAAATAGATTCGAAAACTTAAAAAGTAAAGTATTGGGTACAGAGAGTATAACGCTGAAAATTTGGTAAAGAAGGAATCAAATAAGCTAGAAAAAGGATAGACTTGAATAAGCTAGACATTTAGGTAGAGTTAAATAACTTAAAATGTGTGGTAGAGTTAAATAAGCTAGAAAATTGTGTAAAGTTATGTAATCTAGAAATTAGGATAATGGAGTTTGAAAAGTTAATATTTTGGGTAATGAAGGAGTCAAATAAGCTGAAAGATAGAAGAGTTACAAAGCTAAAAAAAATAGGGTCAATTTACATAAACAAAAATTTGGATGTTGGAGGAGTCAAAAAAGCTAGAAAGTTGGATAGTGGAGGAGTTAAATAAACTAGAAGGTTAGACAATGAGTTTTAAAAGTTAGAAATTTGGCTAGTGGAGGTGTTAAATGATCTAGAAAGTTAGGCAGAGTTGAATAAGCTAGAAAGTTGGGTAGAGTTAAATAAGCTGGAAAGTTGAGTAATGGAGAAGTTAAATAAGTTGAGAAGTTGGATTATTCAATTTAATAAATTTGAACGTTTGGTGGATTGTGTTAAATAAGCTATTTATCTCCAATCTTCTAATGAAAAAATGAACAAACTGTTTATTCAAAGGGTCATAAACTGAGCACTTACGTCCGTCTTAAATTCAGACCTTTAGTATTTTATGAATAAGGCATATTATATTCACATGACAAATACATTATATGAATATTAAGTTTAAAATAAAAACAATAACACAAAAGCATTGATGGAAAATGCATGTATTCAAGCATAAATATATGCATAGCACGTGCATACATACAAACATACACACATATATGTATGTACATACATACATAATATTCATAAATCATTCAAACATACATAAATGGCCCCTTTTCCAGACCTTCTTGCATATTAGGAATATAGGGATAAACGTATATTTTACAGACCAATCAGCACTTGGTGGGCAATGGGGCAATTCCAGCTGCCTTTACCTCCCAGGACTTTTCCTGGTACCCATTTAAGGCTGTGTCGACCGGGCAGCCGAGGTCAGTTAAACACACACACACAAAGTCCAGGTCCGTTCAGATTTGACTCCATGACCTTAGGATCAGTACACACACACACATACATATACACACACATACACACACTTACTCATGCATGCACACACATACTCACACAAAGACTTATTCACACCCATACATGCAATCTCATACATACACATACACCTGGTAGTTCTTCTTGTTATTCAGCATTTTGAGGTTAATTGCTGGAAATATCAACCGCCTCTATTCATCTCTCTGGTTGGCCTTTTCTTTCCAGTTGGTGACACCAAGTGTTTGCAGGTCTGTCTGGATATTATCTCTCCATCGTCTTCTTGGTCTGCCTCGTGGTCTACGACTATTCATCTCCCTCGTGTGTACAGTTTTTACTTCTCTGTCATCTGATATTCTCTCAAATATGCCCCAGCCATTTCAGTCTGTTAGTTCCCAAAATGCCAGTGAACAAATGGTGATTTAAACAGATTATGAATTTCATTATTGTTTATCACTCTCCATTCCCCACTGTCTGCATCTTTGATGGGTCCTAAGATTATTCCTAAGACTCTTTTATGGAAAATTTGTGATAAGGCTTTATCTCTTCTAGTAGTGCTCCAAGTTTAAACTTCTGGCAGTGAGCTGGTTTATTTTTTTACAGGAGATAATTTCTGACCCACACAAGACTACAGGTTACAACAGTCGGCTGTAATCATCAGGGTGCCCCAAATATCAGCTGTTTAAAGGTTCATTGGTTAGTTTCTCACCCAGACTAAGATTTATTCTCATGGTGATGAAACCTCTAGGTAGCAGGCCGAAGGGGGCAATAGAATCAAGACTGAAGCTGGCATTTATCAAGCATTTATCACTTGTGAGGATGTCTTCTCTTGCCATTTAGTCTGTCCAGGTTTGGCTCCATTACTAGTTGTTCATTCATCAAAAGGGAGGGGGGACCACTCTTTCATCCATCATGAAACTGTAAATGATTGTCAGCCTAGCATAGGCCTCGATGGATTTACATCGGCGACTGGATCGCCCATTGGCAGGCTGGTTGACAACTTCAATGTTGGTCGGCATTGTATTTGGGTCTGTCTCTTTTGATCGCATCAATGCTGCAAGAGTCCTTCTCAGGGCTACTTGGTGGCGAGCAATGATAAGCCACATTATATGGCGCAAATAAACCTAGTCACAATTATAACCTAAAGCTTTCCCTTTGAGGATGCTGGCTGAATAGGAAAATTTTGTTTTCTCACAAAGGAAGCAAGCTGGAAGGATCTAGGGCAATGTGGGCGGGCAACAATGTCTGGATGACTAGTGATCAGTGAGGACTATCCTCACAGTACTCCAGGCAGATCCACAGGATCTCTGGTCTCCTCCTCAATAGTCCTACAACAAAATGAATGACCACACCTGTTCTGTGTTGATTAATCAGATGTCGTGTGCCCTTGGTGAAATGTCCATATCTGCCTGGCTTAGGGTACACCCCACTTTTAACCAACCATGACAAGGATACTGGGTCCAGTTTGTTGTTGCGATCTTCTTTGTGACATGCATTTCCCATGACAATAATGACATCACTACTGTCCATTTCCGGAGTAAATGTCTTGTCTGCCAGATAATCTGCATGTTCCCTGCCTTGAACACCTGCATCGGTCAGCAAAAAAAGAAAGGTTTGCTGAGTTATTCGTGATGCAATTAATGAAAATAAAAATCAATTTTTTTCTGATGAAGCCAGTTTAGGTTTTCTTGGGTGAAATGTTTGAAAATGTGACCTCTGTAATGAACTAGTTTAAAGTGAGGAGGAATTGCACAATTTTGTTGACCTCACTCTCTCACCCATCTGCATCCAATAGAGGACAAGTCAAGAGTACTGGAGATGGAGATTACCAAATCAAATCTGAACTCAGTCAACACCAGCACGTTCATGAAAACAGCCATTCACAACAATGACATGGGCAGGGCAAGAGGCCTCACTGCTGCCAGATCATGTAGAACATCAGGGCAACAAGATGTCGCTAAGAGACAGATGGCTTGACAAGTCCCACTGGTTTAACACGAGATCTGGGGAAAGAAAGGCAGCTACTGAATTGTCTGAAATATTTTATTGTTAGTTTAAGCCTTTCACCCAGTAGGAGCATTAAACAAATACATTTATCATTGTTCAATTTTATTGGGGGGAAAAAAACCCCCAAATCAAAGCAATGTTTCCCCGTTGTAAATTTTAATAAAGAAGACATACAGAATATATTACACAATATATTTCCTGGAATATTTCGCTGTATCTCGTCAGGTACATACTACAGTAACAATTAAATAAATGAAGAAAATAAGTGATTTATAACTGAAGTACACACTCAACAACAAACAAACCCGCTTGTTTTACTATGGCAGCCGCTGTGTCAGAATCATGTCTTTTTGTTTACAAAGTTCATGGCAGAGGTAACGAATATAAAAGAAGAACCAACAAATAACACTTATAATGCAGGAAGAATAAGAGCTGAGTGTCTGAGAAGAATTACACTAATTAGATCTTATGACAACAATGGTCGTGAACTCCCATGCTTTAATTGTAAAAGGCTTTTCTTAACGAAACGGGTCTTACTAGTCACACTGACCATCACCATGGGCTGTGTCCCATACCTCGTCATAGTATAAAATAACACTATCATCTGGAAAAGGCGGAAAGGTGCCAACAGGATCAACAAGAACAACATTTCACTGATATGCTTGACATTATATCGTACTACAAATGTTGCTATATTATACTACAGTATTTTACCAGTGCTGTCATATTACTGATATGTTTGACATTATATTGTACTACAAATGTTGCTACATTATACTACAGTATTTTACCAGTCCTGTCATATTACTGATATGTTTGACATTATTTTGTACTACAAATGTTGCTACATTATACTACAGTATTTTCCCAGTGCTGTCATGTCACTGATATGTTTGACATTATATTGTACTACAAAAGATGCTACATTATACTACAGTTGGCAATCTCCCAGTTTTGTCATGTCTCTGTTACTTTATATTACAGTGGTGGCCAAAAGCTTAAGACCAGCTAGTGAACACATATTTCCATAACGTTATGGAGTATTGTAACAACTGTTTACATGTTTGTAACTGATTCAGAAAGCACGCTGACTGCGCTGAAGATGGGGATGGAGCGCTTATGGAAATGCCATGAGTGCTGTGATATCAGTTCTTGAATCAACTCAACGTGGTGACTTTAGGACATACTAACTGTAATCATTGCAGTCTGTTGCATCATCCTTACAATATAAACTGTGAAAACAAACGACTGTTGCTGTCTTTGGTGCTGTTTGGCTGCGTAAACATTTTTGTCTCTAGATTTTACTTTCACAAGAAAATGGGCAAAATGACTGCATTTAACGAGCATCAATTAAGAGTTTATGAAAAACTCTATACTAGTATGAAAACATCAATAATTCACTAAACTACTGTTAAAAAAAAAAAAAAAGAAACGCATAGTTATTCGATGGTGTGTTTTTATTAGTTGACAGACAGCCCACATGCCTAGAAAGTATCCAGGACCCAGATGCAAAAAAAAAAACACAACTGTCAAATGATTGGATGAACCCTAAGGTATTTTTGTGTGCATTTTGAACAATTTCACCTGTTAAATCACGAAGATTATGAATGTCAAAATTTTGTTTCTTTCAAAAGCTAGGTTATCCTTTAAAAAAAAAAAAAAAATTAAATGTCACTGCAGCTTTCGGCTGGCTAGAGAACACGATACACACAGACATCGTGATTGTAACTGACTGAGAAAGCATGCTGAGGAAGATCAGAACAGGTATGCTTCGTGCAGAGTGGCATGCTTCGCTGCGGAGGATACGGGTGAGGAGTATTGTCTGGATTTTTTCCCAGGTATGTCGGTGTGTTGGGATAAGGCAGACGTGGTTAGTGCCTTGTGGGAGAGCGTTGACAGTTCAGAGGAGCAGATGGATCACCACAGTCTGGTGAGACTGATGCAGGGGGGAGTGACGAGAGGTTCTGGCAGATGCTCTAGGCTCAGAGGAAAGGCAAGACGGACGTTTAATCAGAATGCTACTGGCACCATTAGTATCGGAACTCTTCACTGGCTGTTGAAGATGGGGGACGGAGCGCTTATAGGAATGCCCCGAGTGTCGGTTCTTGAATCAAATCAAATCAAATCAAATCAAAAAAAATTTTTTTTTTTAAAGTTAGATTGAAAACACCCATGAATTACTTGGTGGTCTTAAACAAATTACCTTGTCTGAGACTGGGGCTGGGGTTTCCCTTGAAACTGTGAGTTGGTAACCTTCCATTGGCTCTCTAGTTTACTATAGATCCCTCCTGCAAACTAAATACAGGATAAAGAGTGAAACAATAAAACAGAATTGTGACGTTTTTGTGGCAGCATGACCTACATTGGTGTGCTGCAACTTCACAAATTGGCAAGTATAATATGGATGATTGTAGATGTATACAGAAATGTACACAACTTGCAGTTAGTTACAGTAACAAACAAAAAATTGGTACAAAATAGTAACAATGCAACGTAGTAACAGATCTCATTCTTCTTCCTAAAGTTCTTTCTTCTTCTTCTTTTGTCATCTCACTGATACCAGGTCTCACTGATACCAGGTTTTAGCCCAGTATCATGGTTTTCTTTACTTGTCTTGTGATTCTCGGGAGACTTGGGTGACAGATTTGTTCATCTTTCCGCAGGTTTCAGCGACACCACTTATCCATCTCTTTCTTGGTCTTCCTTTCGCTTTCCTCTCAGATGTTCTGCAGTAAAAGTCTCATATGCAGTTTGGTCTGGCTACATTCTCACTAGATGACCAAACCATTTCATTCTTGGTCTGTCAATATAATCCAGACATGAGCTTATTCCAACTTTCTCTCTAACGCTGGTATTCGTAACCCTGTCACTTCTTGTGCTGGTAGTGACCTTACAGCGACAGCACATCTCACAAGTAGTTATTTTCTGTTCTAGTGCTCTATTCTTTGTCCATGTTTGGCACTGTTAGCATAAAGTAGGGATGAAGACCCTATTAATCATATGCTGTAATGATTGAAGGGAGATATATGGGTGTCTAAGGGTGTTAGGGATTACCATCTTTGAACAATCAATTTTTCTGTCTTACTGGTTATAAAAATAGTTTATGGGTCAAGGGGAGTTAACTAAGAAACTGGGGAGTTAAAGTAAGAACTGTGTCAATGTGACAACTCGATGGGTTACTGTAACAACCGGATGAGTCTCTGTAACAAATGGATGGATTTCTGTAACAACCAGATTGATTTCTGTAATAACTGGATGGGTCTCTGTAATGACCGGTTGGTCTCTGTAACAACTGAATAGATCATTATAACAAATGAGTGGGTCTCTGTAACAACAGAATGGGTCACTTTAACCACCGGATGGGTCTCTGTAACAACAGGATGGGTCACAATGAGAACTGAAACTAAAAAATGCACAGTGGGTTGCTAGATACTGAATGAGGTAAGCACTTTCATCCTTTTACCCCGGGAACACTAAAAAAAAAAGGTTCTGACCCATTTAGAATTCTAGAAAAATTCCTAAAAAATTTTTTTTTAAAAAATAAAATAAAAGTCACTATTTAAAAAAATACATAAAGACATGAAGTGAGTAATCAGCAACTATAAACAGGGTATAATATTACATGGTATACTTTGCCTGGGAGGGGATACATTTGGGCGTCTGAGGGTTTTCAGGAATGAGAACGAAGAAAGAAATGATTGCAGAAAGGGTTAGAGCTGAATGTGTGAGAAGAAACAGAAAACACAAATGTTGACAACAACGGTCCTGAAATCCCATGCTATAATTGTGGAAGTCACACTCTCCCTGGGCTGTGCGTCCCATGTCTCCTCATAGCACAATTGAACACTATCATCTGAAATGATGGAAAGGAGCCATTCAACTTCCCTGGGGCCTCCAAAAATGTTTCGGATGACACAGTCACCGTGACCTTTGTCACTGAGGCTTACAGGAAAATGTGATGTAAAGCTGGCTTTCTAAAAGATGTTTGTTTGTACAAGTTACTTATAACTTTGTTAAATGTTTTTTTTAAACTCAAATAGAAATACTCAACAAACCTCTTTCTTTGGTTTCTCCACTTTTTCTGCGGTCAGCCTCAACTTGGTTAAATACAGGCGAATCTCCTTCATTCTCCGGGCATCTGTACACACACACACACAAAATAAGAATCACACAAGATGAAGGATTTCGTCTTCTTCTTCTTCTCTTTTTCTTTTCTCTACTCCTGGAATGTCTCGCAGCGTCAGAGTAGGGAGAGATCGTTGGAATGGGCTCTTCTGCTCACTTCGTATGCTGTCCCTTTCATTCTCCCTCTCATTCTCCCTTTCATTCTAGTCGGTTCGTGAGATCTCTTTATTTTCTACGAGCATTTAGTAAGCCACTGTTGGTGTGCTGGACCAGTCACAGTGGTTTCAAACTTCCTAGAAGGCCACACTTGAACTAGACTATCACATTCAGACTAGTTTAACACAACTTCCACTCTAAGATGTCCGAAACTGACCCCGGATAGATGCTGGATGCAAAATTTACCAGGACTTCACTTATATACAGAAATACAGCTCTCTCATACACAAACAAAACTGCTGGCAAATCTCCTGAGGCAGCACATTTATTCTATAAGACACTTGAAGAACTGTTCTGTGCCTTCTTAAAAAAAAAAAGGCTATTCAACTGGCAGCGGGTGGATCATATTAGGCCCCTGGAGGCCTAGGAAATAGTTACAGATCATTGTCAGTTGTATTGTAATAATGATCTTTCTGAGCTGGGACTCGGGAGCTCAGGCCTTTGGTCCATGAAGTTATAACTGTCCATGCCTTCAGGCACACTGGGCATATAGGGCTAGACCTATATTTTGTACACCTATCAGCCCTCAGTGGGCGATGGGGTCAGCATCACGCTGGGCCCATTTACTTCCCAGGACTGTACCTGGTACCCAGGACTGTATCTGGTACCCAGTATCTGTATCTGGTACCCAGTATCTGTATCTGGTACCCAGTATCTGTATCTGGTACCCAGTATCTGTATCTGGTACCCAGTTAAGGCTGGGTCGACATAGGAGCCTAAGTCATTTCTGAAAAAAAAAAAATAGCGGCGCCGTCAGGACCAGAACCGATGACCTTTCGATCCGCAGGCGAGGATCTAGTTGCTAACCCATGGCGGCTTCTTCTGACCTGTGCCAATGCTCATTTTCACAATTGTGGCCCATAAGTAAACTTAGTAAGCTAATGAAATCAGTATTCCATTTTTTTAAAAATATCTGTAGAATAGAAACAGGAGTGATATTTTGCAGATGACTTGGTAGCTTCTTCTTCTTGTTCTTTTCTCTACACCTGGAATACCCCACAGCATTCGGGCTGGGAGAGATCTCTGGAACGGGCCCTTCTGTTTGCTCCGTATAAAGTACTTTTTAGTGTCTGATTTTTCTGCTGTCACTTTTCTGCGTGGTTGACTTCTGGGTCTGTTACCGTTGTATCTGTTGTATCTTTCTCTCTGTGGTGCCCTATTTGATGCCAATCTTATTACATTGCCAAACCATTTGATTTGTTGTCTACCTATAACATTCAGTACTGGTTCTGTGTTGACTCTCCTCCTTACAGCATTGTTCCTAGGTCGATCTTTCCTCATTAGACCTAGCATAGTACGTAAACATTTCATTTCTGTCGTGACAGAAGACAGTGTCCACGTTTAACATTGAATGCATAGTGTTGGTAAGAATACTGTGTTGAACAGTGTTCTTTTAGTGTTTATATTCACATGCTTTCATTCCAAAATGTGTGCCATTTGGCCTAAAACTTGATTGGCTTTATTGCAAGTTTGTTGGATTTCTCAATTAATTCTTGTGTCTTCTATAAAAAAAAATGCTCCCTTGATATGTAAAATCTTGCACCTGCTTCAACTGGCATACATCAATGTTGGCACTTGTGTTTCTTCCTGTTCTGGAGAATGTCTTCACTTCTGTGCATTCACCTGATGTAAATCCAATGGAATGTTTTGCTTTTTTCCCCTCCTGGGCTTTGGTCTTGTTCCAGAACTTGAGTTTTTGCATGCACATCCATGTATAAAAATCTGGCTTATTTACATGCAGACTACTGCTCAGGCATATGCACTTCAGCTTCCAAGGAAACACTTCCTAATAGTCGTCTTTTACAAGATGCTTGTTAGCAGGGGCAGTGGGTCTATTCTGTCCCTGCCCCCCCCCAATCCATAAACCACAGAGAAGTTGACACCTACAATAAAAATAAACATACATTTATAATTACTAATGTCAAAAAATTACAACTGTTAGCTAGTGTGACATCTGCTGCTTGAAGGTTAGCAAATCTTATATGCACAGAGTGTTGTTTCTAATAGATGAATCAATGCAATAACATCCATTTAATTTCTCCAATTGGTTTCCATGATAATAATTTCTTCTTCTTTGATCCTTCTGTCAGAAAACCCTAAACCATGAGGCCAGTAGCCTTGACAAAAGCTACTATGCAGTTGAAATCTCCCTGTGTGCCATAGAGATATGTTGTGACTGAGGTTGGCCCAGGAAAGATGGGCCTCTCTGTTAGCAACAGACAGTCTACAGAGTTGGAGTACAGGCTCAGCATTTTCAGGTGCCAAGTCACTGGGACACATCTTGGTGTTTCCAATACTGAAAAACTGTAACATAATACCAGAAAATGTCCGCTTGTGTGTTACCGTGGCCCTCACGAGAAGCAAAGAACAGTAACTCTGCACCTTACCAGGCATGTTGTGAAAGGTAACTATGGACAGGGTTGGGTCTGGGGTTGGCTACCTCGTCGTGTAAAAACCAAACAATCATGGACAGGGTTGGGTCTGGGGTTGGCTACCTCGTCGTGTAAAAACAATAGCCACAAAAACCCAACAATCATGGAAAAGTCAAAAAGAGAAACAAGAAATACCCAGCCAACCAAGATAAAGGGGAAGCTTTTCTAAAGGGAGCTAGAGAATAAAGTTAAAAAGATGAGGAGGAAATGAGGTGAGATGCATGCAATAGCGAAGGATAGAATGATGCCGTGAGTTGGTTGAGGGCCTTTGCTCCAAGGGGGAATAGAAGGCAGATAAGAAAGAAGGCAAGAACATGTCTACAGATGGCACCAGATCAGAGGTTGAAGAAAATGTTAGTTGTCTACCGTTTGCAGAATGTTGTAAAACCAACCTAGCATCTGTTGGTTGTTTGGAGATTTCACTACACAGTCTTACACTCAGTAGTTTGCCATTGTTTTCTGAACAGCAATTCTGGACTGACAGGCCCAAATCAACATGAGCAAATTTGCTAGCAGACTGCCCATAGCAAGAATAGAACCAGGTATCTCAGCATTACAAGCCAGGTTCACAAAGTCTTAGCTATAGAGGCTGGTTGGAAAGAAGAGCCAATTGTTATGCTGTACCTTCTTGTCTCTGTGCATCTTGGTTATACCTCATAGATCGCTGTGTGTCCCAGGTGAACTTTTTGGTCTGTCTGCCAAAAAAAAAAAAAACATAAATAACTATAAGATGCTGGCGTCTTTCCAGACCGAAGTGTTATATTGATCTACAGAGAGTGGTGAAAACGGGGTGACTGCAGAAAACAATATCTCTGTCACTGCCATAAAATCTTGCTCTGGTGATCAAGTCACACTTTTCTCTATGGGAAACTGCCATATAGATAGTGTAGGTGTTCTGAGCCCAGCAGATATCAATGTCCAGCATACCTTCATCTACATAATGTTACTATTTTTACTTTTCTGTATGTATTATTATTAAGTCTTATTACTATTAAATAACAAGTGGCATTATTGTTAATATTATATTATTATCACCACGGGTGTTATCTTAATATGATTTACTTTTACTACTTTTTCTTTTTCAGCATTCCAAGCCTTTCAAGTTCAATGCTGCAGATATCATCTGCCTCCATTCATCTCTCTGGTTGGCCAGTTGGTAACACCAAGTGTTTGCAGGTCTGTCTGGACATTATCTCTCCATGGTCTTCTTGGTCTGCCTCATGGTCTACCACCATTCATCTCCCTCGTGTATACAGTTTTTACCTCTCTGTCATCTGACATTTTCTCAATATGCCCCACCCATTTCAGTCTATTAGCTCTCATGATATTTCTATTACTACTACTACTATCATTATTTCAATTATTCTTACCATCACCAACTACTATTATATTATTACTATTTTTGTTCCTCTATTTAATTATTTGTTTCATTTGGTATCATCGTTTCTCTTCCTATATTTATTAGTTATTCATGTGGCCTCCTTTTGCAGGACTGGTGGTCAGGAGTGGAGTAGGTTGGGAGGGGGTTTTTCGTGCGTGAGAAGCTGTTAATGAAACAAACAAAGAAGGTCATGTTGAAACTAATAGGGTGATGTTGAAACTAATAATAGGGTGATGTTGAAACTAATAGGGTGATGTTGAAACTAATAGGGTGATGTTGAAACTAATAATAGGGTGATGTTGAAACTAATAGGGTGATGTTGAAACTAATAGAGTGATGTTGAAACTAATAGGGTGATGTTGAAACTAATAGAGTGATGTTGAAACTAATAGGGTGATGTTGAAACTAATAGGGTGATGTTGAAACTAATAGGGTGATGTTGAAACTAATAATAGGGTGATGTTGAAACTAATAGGGTGATGTTGAAACTAATAGGGTGATGTTGAAACTAATAGAGTGATGTTGAAACTAATAGGCTGATGTTGAAACTAATAGGGTGATGTTGAAACTAATAGGGTGATGTTGAAACTAATAATAGGGTGATGTTGAAACTAATAGGGTGATGTTGAAACTAATAGAGTGATGTTGAAACTAATACGGTGATGTTGAAACTGATAGGGTGATGTTGAAACTAATAGGGTGATGTTGAAACTAATAGGGTGATGTTGAAACTGATAGGGTGATGTTGAAACTAATAGGATGATGTTGAAACTAATAGGGTGATGTTGAAACTAATAGAGTGATGTTGAAACTAATAATAGGGTGATGTTGAAACTAATAGGGTGATGTTGTAACTAATAGGGTGATGTTGAAACTAATAGGGTGATGTTGAAACTGATAGGGTGATGTTTGGAGGACCGGAACAAATAACAATTTTTTAAGCTTTGTCAGGGAACAGATTAAATTCCTATCTAGGAAGTCTACTTCTCTTTGTGTAGTCATTAAGTCATTAGGAGTGTAACAATTCTAGTTTTCTGGGGATTGGGGGGAGGGGGGGGGAGGGTCAAACATCCTTTTTTTTTCCTGCTCAGGTTCCAGGGCCCATTAGGGAAAGAAAGACTAGACCCACTGCTCATTAACAAGCATGCTGTAAAAAATGACTAATCAGAAGTTTGCTGAAATTGGATATGGCAAACCAAAAAGCAGATATTGCAGCCTAATGTAAACCACAGCACAACATGCCAATAAACCTTTAAGCGCACAAATAAATACTTTTTTTCTTAGGATTTATACCAGATGTATTTTACTCGTTGTCAGTGGCCGGCGATATTGCGTGTTCTATATTCCACAATGTGAGCTCTTTTAACAGCCTGAAAACCACAACCTTCCTACCCCACAGCCTCAGCCTAAGTCGCAAGACTGTATGCAGCCTAGGTCGCATGACTGTATGCAGCCTAGGTCGCATGACTGTATGCAGCTTAGGTCGCATGACTGTATGCAGCCTAGGTCCCAAGACTGTATGCAGCCTAGGTCGCACGACTGTATGCAGCCTAGGTCCCAAGACTGTATGCAGCCTAGGTCGCACGACTGTATGCAGCCTAGGTCGCACGACTGTATGCAGCCTAGGTCCCAAGACTGTATGCAGCCTAGGTCGCACGACTGTATGCAGCCTAGGTCCCAAGACTGTGTGCAGCCTAAGCCACACGACTGTGTGCAGCCTAGGTCGCACGACTGTATGCAGCCTAAGTCGCACAACTGTATGCAGCCTAAGTCGCACAACTGTGTGCAGCCTAGGTCGCACAACTGTGTGCAGCCTAGGTCGCACGACTGTATGCAGCCTAAGTCGCACAACTGTGTGCAGCCTAGGTCGCACAACTGTGTGCAGCCTAGGTCGCACAACTGTGTGCAGCCTAGGTCCCAAGACTGTATGCAGCCTAGGTCCCAAGACTGTATGCAGCCTAGGTCGCATGACTGTATGCAGCCTAGGTCGCACAACTGTGTGCAGCCTAGGTCCCAAGACTGTATGCAGCCTAGGTCCCAAGACTGTATGCAGCCTAGGTCGCATGACTGTATGCAGCCTAGGTCCCAAGACTGTATGCAGCCTAGGTCGCACGACTGTATGCAGCCTAGGTCCCAAGACTGTATGCAGCCTAGGTCGCACGACTGTATGCAGCCTAGGTCGCACGACTGTATGCAGCCTAGGTCCCAAGACTGTATGCAGCCTAGGTCGCACGACTGTATGCAGCCTAGGTCCCAAGACTGTGTGCAGCCTAAGCCACACGACTGTGTGCAGCCTAGGTCGCACTACTGTATGCAGCCTAGGTCGCACTACTGTATGCAGCCTAAGTCGCATGACCGTATGCAGCCTAGGTCACATTACTGTATGCAGCCTAAGTCGCACGACTGTATGCAGCCTAGGTCACACAACTGTATGCAGCCTAGGTCACACAACTGTATGCAGCCTAGGTCACACAACTGTATGCAGCATAAGTCGCACAACTGTATGCAGCATAAGTCACACAACTGTATGCAGCCTAAGTCGCACAACTGTATGCAGCCTAGGTCACACAACTGTATGCAGCCTAGGTCACACAACTGTATGCAGCCTAGGTCACACAACTGTATGCAGCATAAGTCGCACAACTGTATGCAGCATAAGTCACACAACTGTATGCAGCATAAGTCGCACAACTGTATGCAGCCTAAGTCGCACAACTGTGTGCAGCTTAGGTTGCAGCTTAGGTCGCATGACTGTATGCAGCCTAAGTTGCTTGACTGTATGCAGCCTAGGTCACATGACTGTATGCAGCCTAGGTCACACGACTGTATGCAGCCTAGGTCACATGACTGTATGCAGCCTAGGTCACACGACTGTATGCAGCCTAGGTCACACGACTGTATGCAGCGTATATTATAGGCTGCATGCAGCTGTTGGACATAGGCTGCACTCTCTCGTGGGGCTCTCGCTGAGGCTGTGGGGTGAAGGCTAGGGCCAGTTCTAGATGCTTCAGGGGCTATTAAAAGCGCTCACATCATGGAATATAAAACATGTGATATTGCTGCCTGCTGACAAGTAAAATATGACGTGTTGCTGGCCGCTCACTAAGCGTGACACCCCTGCAACATAGGATGGACAGGCCCTGCGACATGACGAGGCATGAATAGGAAGAGCAGTCTCTTTCTGGGGTGAAAATTGTAACAAGTATATATATATCAGCTTACTGTGGTTTATAATAGTACCACCCCTATGCAAATGGACAAGACTTTTCTGTTGCCTAGCTGTTAAGTGTCACCACAGGATGTAGATAAAATGCCAACAGGTGATCAGACACTCATGTATGTAACCCGTCTCATATTTTAAAATCCTGTTCCAGTTTGAATCTCACTTTAAACATACATATGTCTGACAAAAAAAAACACCTTTTATCCTAACAGACGAAAAAGTGTCCCACCATCTTGTTTATCTACAGCAGAAGTATGTCAGGATAGTCTTTCTTTCTTCGATGACTCAGTAGGAAAATATTTTTTTATAAAAGCTATCATGCAGTCCATATCTCCCTTGTACCATACAGCTTTGTCTTTGTTGAGGTTTCAACACGCCAGATTTGCCCTCTGTTAGCAGCATACATCTGACAGTGCTGAAGCACATGCTTAGCATTTTCTGGTGCCAAAGCTGGATGTACATATCTCCGTGTTTCCTACACCAAAAAATGTCAACACATACTGGTGAAGTCTGTTCTGCGCTGTCCTAAGTCTGAATAGAATGCACTGCACCTCACTAGAGAGGTGACGAAGTGTGTCTTGATGAGAAAATTTGTTGTGGGTTAATGTGCATTTACAACCCCTAGGCCGTAGACATCAACTCTGAATTTTATACTTACTCAAAATCTGGAGCATCAACCAGGATTGCTTGGGATTCAACTGTCACTCTGGACTTCTTGAGATTTCTGCTGAGTTTCTTGCCACCAGAAGCTGATAGAAGTAAAAAGTAAAACACAAGTAAAGGACCCTTTTCCACACCTTCAGGTGTACTGGGCACATAGGGCAATACCTGTATTTTAAAGACCAATCGGCAATTCATGCGTGATGTGGTCAACTATTGCGTGCTGATTTGTGGGAATTCGGAAGGGTTGTAACATTGTTGAGGACAATGTCATGTAAATTGTGTTTTCGGGAGTCCCTAAGGACATTCTTTATGGTGAATTACAGGCAGGAAGAAGATGCAAGGCTGACCTCTACTATGGTATAAAGATGTGTGCAAGCGGGACATGAATGATACAGGTATTGAGGTGGACTCATGCGAACAAAATGTCATGGACCTTGTTGTGTGGAAAGGGCATATCAGGAAGGGAATGAGACTGAAGGAAGAAATGATTACAGAAAGGATGAGAGCTGAGCATCTGAAAAGAAACGGATTAAACGCAAATGTTGTTAACAATGGTCCTGAAATCCCATGCTATCATTGTGGAAGACTTTTCTTGACACGGGCGGGTCTTGCTGGTCACATTTGCCATCGCCATGGGCTGTGAGTCTCATGCCTCCTCATAGCGCAATATAACACTATCATTTGGAAAGACAGAAAGGTGACAATCAATCGAGAAAAGAACACAATCTTTAAGGTTGTCATCACACTCGGAAGGTACTGCAGGGATCAGATTCCCATGGGCCGTAGACACAGAAGTAAGGGCACTGATAGATCAGCATTCTGACCCAGAAGATATCATCATCTACACAGATGGATCCGTGAAGCGCGGATCAGGGTCAACATGGGCATACACAGTGCAAAGAAGGGGGAAAAATACATAAGGACAGCGATTTGTCAGAAATGAATTAGAACATAAAAGAGAACAATTTATATTCTATCAATTATGTAGCAGGATAAGTAAGAGCAAAATGCGACCATCAGAAATATACGAGGGCATGTTTAGGTCAATTCCACCTACCTCCAGAGGTGCTCTGGGACTCCTCATCTCCAACTTCATCGTCACTCTCCGTGCCCAGATCACTTACATAGTAGGAGACTTCTTTCTCTACTGTCAGTGCTTGCAGTCGTGGCTTGTTCTATACAACAAACGCGCAAAAGATCTAGATGTTTCTAACATAAGCAAATACTTTCACTATACTGTCTTCTTCTTCTTCTTCTTCTTTTTTCATTCGCCTGAAATGAGGCATCTATGTCAGCAATTTTTTGGGGGGGGGGGGGGGGGGGGGGGGGGTGGAAGGGGGTGTTGGTGAGGCTAACTAAGGCTTTAAGGCCATGTGGCTAGTGCTGTCATCACAGACTGGGCAGGTAAGGGATGTTCATTTCTGCCCTGGACAGAACAACTCCATCACCTTACTGGGAGGCGAACCTAGACCTCTCGCATGACAGGCTGGAATTGTCATTTTTCCGCCAGCCACTTCCCAAGTGAATAATGGGTGTAAATGTTTTTACAATAAACAGGGAGATGTAGACGCTTCATCAACAAAAACACACAGGAGATGTAGGTGTTACTACAACAAACACAGGAGATGTAGATGTTACTACAACAAGCACAGGAGATGTAGATGTTACTACAACAAACACAGGAGATGTAGATATTACTACAACATTCACAGGAGATCTAGATGTTACTACAACAAGCACAGGAGATGTAGATGTTACTACAACAAGCACAGGAGATGTAGATGTTCAATCAATCAATCAGGTGCCGTCTCCACAATGAAGGTTGGCTGCAATGGATCTCCAACAAGCCCTGTCTCTTGCCCTTGATGTACACTCACTCATACTGCTGTTCGTCCATCTCTTGATGTTATCCTCCCACTTGTAACGCTGTCTGCCTCTTGCTCGCCTACCTTGAACCTTTCCCTCTAGGATGATCTTTACAATACTGTTATGTCTTTTAATGTGGCCAAAATATTTCACTTGTCTCTTTTTTATTTCACCTAGCAACTTTCTTTTCATTCCCAATTTCCACAGTACCTCTGTATTTGATAGCTTTTGTTTCCATGAAATACGACCTAATCTTCTGTATATCCACATCTCCAAAGAATTGATACGATTTTCCAGTTGTTTGTTCATTGTCCATGTCTCTGTGCCATACAGTAAGGTTGAGAATACATAACATTTGACAATTCTCATTTTTAATGTATTGCTTATTTCTCTTGATGTCAGCAACTTTTGCATGTTGTTGAAAATGTTTTTGGCCATCCCTATTCTTTTCTTGACTTCTGTTTCACTTCTGCCGTCACATGTTATTACTTGTCCAAGATACAAGAAATTTTTAACTTGTTCCAATTTCACCCCGTTTACTGTGATATTCATTGTGAGCTGATTATTTTCTTTGCTAAATATCATGGTTTTTGTCTTTTTCAAATTTATATCTAATCCAAATTCTGCACTCCTTCTGTTTACTTGCTCCACTACGTCTTGCAACTCCTGCTCACTCTCTGCTAGCAACACTGTGTCGTCAGCATATCTCAAATTCTTTATTATTCTACCATTGATGTGCAGTCCTGGCAATTCTACAATTACTTTAAAAATGGTTTCTGTACATAAGTTGAAAAGGCTAGGCGACAGCACACATCCTTGTCTTACTCCTCTCTTGATCTCTATCTGGGGTGAGCAGATGTTGTCATATCTTACTGTTGCTTCTTGCTCCCAGTATAAGTTTCTAATAAGTCTGATATCCTTTCCATCTGTTACTACAAAAAAAAAAAAAAAAAAAAAAAAAAACAAACACAGGAGATGTAGATGTTACTGCAAGAAACACATAAAAGGTGTAGACAATACTTTAACAAACACATAGGATATGTTGATGTTACTACAACATGCACACATGAAATTAATATTTTACTACAACAAACATACAAGAGGTGTAGAAAATACTTTAACAAACACATAGGATATGTAGTTACTTCAACAAGCATATAGGAGATGCAGATGCTACTACAACAAGCACACATAAGATGCAGATGTTACTACAACAGACACAAAGGAGATGTATATGTTACTACAACAAGCACATAGGAGATGTAGATGCTACTACAACAAACATTCAGGAGATGTAGATGTTACTACAATATACACACAGGAGATGTAGATGCTACTACAAGAAACATTCAGGAGATGTAGATGTTACTAAAATACACACACAGGAGATGTAGATGTCACTACAATACACACACAGGAGATGTAGATGCCACTACAACAAACATTCAGGAGATGTAGATGTTACTACAATAAACACACAGGAGATGTAGATGCCACTACAACAAACATTCAGGAGATGTAGATGTTACTACAATAAACACACAGGAGATGTAGATGCTACTACAACAAACATTCAGGAGATGTAGATGTTACTACAATACACACACAGGAGATGTAGATGTTACTACAATACACACACAGGAGATGTAGATGCAACTACAACAAACATTCAGGAGATGTAAATGTTACTAAAATAAACACACAGGAGATGTAGATGCTACTACAACAAACACACAGGAGATGTAGATGTTACTACAATAAACACGCAGGAGATGTAGATGTTTCTAGGATTACAGAAGAAAAAAAAAGCTAACACAGAAACACTAGAAACTTTTAGTTAACATACAAACATTACAAAAAACATTAGCTCCCAATATTCAGGAGTCCTATTGTAGCAAAGAAAAAAGAACAAAACTCAAAGTCAAGCAATCTGCAAGAGTCGACTAATTAGGAGTTTCCTTCAAAGTCAGACTGCATCTGCATACAAATAAGCCAGACTTATAAAATGAATGTTTATGTTTATTCAACTGATCTGTATCATAGCACAAAGGTGTAACGCATAAGTGATCTGTTCTTCTTTTAACTCAAGCCTGAGTCTGAAGAATCACAGCACAGTGCACAAACTCTGTTGCACCGGCGAGGATCCTGAAATACTTTGAGTAGATTTTAAACTCCAAATTGTGCCCGGGCAGCGCCGTTAGGCCACTCTTTTCCTATCTCCTACTGCCAAGGTATTTTATACATGCGCAACAATACACACGGGCGTCCGATCGCACTATCAAGAGACCAGGGGGAAATTACTAGAAGTCCACGTGAAAAAATCCCAGCCCCACCGACACTTGACCTCGGGACCTCTAGCATTTGAGGGGGACACCATGCCTCGAGACCATGTAGCCCCCTTATAAAATAAATGTGCATGCAAAATTCATGTTCTGGAACAAGACTAAATCCAGAAGTAGACAAACAGCCAGAACTTTCCGTCAGAGTTTACAGGCAGTGAACATGAAAAAGGAGAAGAGGAAACACTAGTTAACAAACATTAGCTAACATACTACAGTCTAAACCTACTGCCTGTTTGCCTTCATTGCCAGCTGTGCTCAGACTTGCCAGATGGATGCTGGAGTGGCAGGCCAGAGCTTCGTTGGCAAACACATCAACCTGCATTAGACTGAATCCAAGCATGTGTCAGTAACAAATACGGGACCCTACTGTCTGTGTATGTGTGTGAATGACTCTGCTGAATGCTGAATTAAGAATCGACATCACAGCACTCGAGAAATTCCCATTTTTAACAGCAAGCACAGAATTATGATTCCTATGGTCCTAGTATCACTGATCGTATATTGGTCCCCACTTCTGGTCAAAATGGATTCTAGCCACGGTCAATATTTTGAGTTGTGGCAAATTTTTCACTTCTGCCAGACTGTGGCCGTTGCATTTTTACTCCATTTGTAGACTGAAAGGATATATAGTTTCGTCGCCCAGCTTCTGAGCTGAGTGCATGGCGTGACACTATAAGTTGTGGATTTTATTTGGGATGTTTTTTGACTGTGACCAAGGTGGTGGTGTGAATTGTAGATTCAGAAAATTGCGCAATGCCTGTTGTCGCAATATTGGCGGTACCCTTATGTGACTGAAATTGATCGCGTGTGATCTGGTGGTGACTTCTGCTACTGTTGTTGATGAACTGTACTTTCTAATGTCGGACTGTTTGTGTTAGCACTTCGGATGGCTACCATATTTAATGCGCGTGTATGCTAGTGCATATGATCAGACAGCAATCCGTCAATCTTTCCACAAGGGACTGTAATAAACATTTGTGTGTTTTTTTGTTGGCACCTGAGGGGAGCAACTATGGGGTGACCCGTTTAATATGAAGCTTAAACTAAGATTATCAAGATATCCGTCCCACTTTTTTTGTTGAGTGTTGGCCAGATCTTGTCACTCTTCGCAGCACCATTCTCCTCAGATGATGACAATTTTTATTTTGTGTGTTCACTCACTCCCAAATAGCCCTTACAAAACTGAGCTTGTCATGCAGAACCAGCCAGTCTATCTGCCTGTTCACTATCCTAAACACTGGCATACCCAAAGAAAATATCCAAAGGAAGTCAACTACATGGGACCTCTGAAGCAATGCTTGCCACTCTGCATGCAGCATACCTGCCAACCCCTTTCTCAACATGCTCTGGAAGTCAATTTCACTTATGATGTCTGTACCACTGATTTTTAAGCCAGTGAAAAACTGTAGTTAATGTCTCCACCTCCTTTCTCAAATGACTGCGTGTGTGTGCATGTAAGTATGTGTTTCTACGACTATGCTTCAGTGTGTAAGATATGTGTTTTAATTCACCACTATGTGTGTGACTCAGAATGTGTGTGTCTACGACTATGCATGTGTATGACTAGGGTTTTGGTGAAGATGTGACAGGCCATGCATGCCGGCAATGGATTTTTAATTGCTACAAAAAATATACAAGATATTAACAAATAAATTATACAGTATTCGACCATGGCAACATTGGGGGACAATATATCCATGGTCGAGGCAGGAAGAAGAGCAAGAAGCAGAATCTTTGATGCTTTATTAACATCCTACCCCAGAAGTCACAGGACAGTCCAACATTTTAGAAGGTGGACTGACTGGGTTTCCGGGCTTTCTGATGCTTTTAGCAACCCCAAAACATCTAGAACTGGCCCTAACACCAACCCAACTACGTCCCACGAGAGAGTGCAGCCTAGGTCCCATGACTGCATGCAGCCTATCTACCACCCCCTGAAATATTAGACTGTCCTGTGACCTGTGGATTTCCCCTGTTTGGGATAAGATATTAATAAAGCACCGAATCTTCTAACTCCCTTGACACCTAAAGTGCTAAAAGAGGAAACAAAGAAGCAAAAGTCATGGAAAACCACAGGGTTGTACCTGAAGAAATCAGCAACTTGCTGGCTACACTTACCTCCCCTCAGCTGGACACTGATAGGGTACACAGATAATGTCCAAGTGGGCAAGCAGATCATCATACATTTGCTGGACTGGTGTCTTCATGGACTTGTCCTCATCCTCAGGAATTGGCAGTTTGATCAGATGATCCTTGATTTGACAACCCTGAGTATGAACATAAATAAATATTTGAGTGCCTTATTAAAACCCAGAATAGTTACTACTTTACTTAAACACATCTGTGATACCAAACATTCAAAACAGACATAAACAAACTTTAAGTACCAAACATGAGGTTCAGCAATGACTTGAACACATTTGAAACACCAAAGATAAGGTTCAGCAATGACTTGAACATATCTGAAGCACCAAAGATAAGGTTCAGCAATGACTTAACACATTTGAAGCACCAAGATAAGGTTCAGCAATTACTCAAACACATTTTAAGCACCAAAGGTAAGGTTCAACAATGACTCTAACATAATTATGCACTAAAGATAAGGTTAAAAAATGACTCAAATACATTTAAAGCACCAAAGATAAGGTTCAACAATGTCTCAAACACACTGAAGCACTAAAGATAATGTTCAAAAATGACTCGGAAACATCCCTTAGTGGTTCATAGACTCTCATTTTGATGGGGTGGGGGATGGGAACACCCACTGTCATGTCATAAAAGGAGACTATTTAAGGCTTTGTGAAACTGGATGTGTTAGCAGGCCACAAGATGCAGATATCACAGCTTAGCTGTAAACCCCAACACAAAGTGCCACCTTTAATGGTCAAAAGAAGAAAAAGGAGGACTAGGATACAAAAACATTTAAATAGAGGTTCTGGAAAGACTGCAAATGAAAAGCCTTGTATGAAATACTTTGGCTTTTAAAAGATATAACATTTCTTTTTTAAAAGCATAATTGGAGGGAAAAGCTGACTGCAAGAGAACAAGAGGTAGACAGCGGTTTGAGAGAGTGTACAACCAAGTCATGAGACAGAGATTGTTGGAGTTCCATTACAGTCAACCTTTATTGTGGAGATGGCACCTGATTGATTGATTGTCTTACAACTGACCTTGTTGGTTAGTGTGATGTCAAACCTGACAACTTTCTGTTGGCAACATGGGTGGAAGCCAACACTTGAACTGGTGGTGCAGGATTCCTGCTCGTACTGAGGCGGCTCTGGGTGGTAACTGTTTGAACACAGACACAAGAACCTTAAGAACAATACCTTCATACAAGACTTTTTTCCCTAGGAAAACAAAAATGGGGCTGGCAATAACTGCCACTAGATGGTCTGGACTAATGTCTTTCCTATTATCTGATTATTTATAGCAGCATTATTATAAATGTCTATTTAGTTCCACGTTCGTGTCCCTAAACAAACTAGGTCACGTTCCACTGATAACTTTTTTTGGACTGGTATGCTGACCGGGAATTGGGGGGGGGGGAGAATTTATGGGTGTACCGCTATGTTGTTTGCTTTCTGGTTTGTTTTGCATTTATGTTTTTCTTCTGAGAAAGAGAATGCCTGTGATATAGGTTGCAGCACTCTCTAGGGAAGTTGTGTGTTAGACCCAGTTTCTGTTTCTGTAGTGTTTAAAGAGCTGGCATGCTTAAATACACAACACGCAATATCAACGGCATTGCTGAACACCCCCGTAGCAGTGTGCAAAGGTCAGGTGACTCAAGGTTGACCAATCAGAAGTGAGCTAGTGTGTATATGGGCGGTCTCTAGGATGGGGGGAGGGTGGGGGGAACTTTCGTGAAACTAACCAAGTTTCTTAATAAAAATGGTGAACAAAAACCTAAGTGAAAGTTGAGTGAACAGAGTTATTTCCCCTTTCAGAGACTTCTGATCAGCGATTCAACATGACACATTTGAGAAAGAAGAAGGTTTTTGCCTTTCCTCCTAAACTGACTCAGCATACCCCAGTTGGTGGTCATGGCTGAGGTCAGAGTAGTGTGTTAGATCTCTACCAGGGTCCCAGGTGAAGTGATCCATGTTGAGTTTCAGGGAAAGTGAAGTTCCAGGTAGCGTGAAGTTCCAGGTGACATAAAGTTCCAGGTGGAGTAAAGTTCCAGGTGGAGTGAAGTTCCAGGTGGAGCAAAGTTCCAAGTGGAATGAAGTTTCAAGTGGAATGAAGTTTCAAGTGGAATGAAGTTTCAAGTTAAGTGAAGTTCCAGGTTGAGTAAAGTTCTAGGTGAAGTGAAGTTCCAGGTGGAGTGGAGTTCCAGGTGGAGTGAAGTTCTGGGTGGAGTGGAGTTCCAGGGGAAGTGAAGTTCCAGGTGAAGTGAAGTTCCAGGTGAAGTGAAGTTCCAGGTAGAGTGAAGTTCCAGGTGAAGTAGTTACCCAGTAAAGTTCCAGTTGGAGTGAAGTTCCAGAGGGAGTGAAGTTTCAGGTGGCATGAAGTTCCAGGTAGAGTGGAGTTCCAGGTAAAGTGAAGTTCCAGTTGGAATAAAGTTCCAGGTTGAGTGAAGTTCCAGGTGGAGTTAAGTTACCCTGTAAAGTTCCAGTTGGAGTGAAGTTCCAAAGGGAGTGAAGTTTCAGGTGGCATGAAGTTCTAGGTAGAGTGGAGTTCCAGGTGAAGTGAAGTTGCAGGTGGCATGAAGTTCCAGGTAGAGTGAAGTTCCAGGTAAAGTGAAGTTCCAGGTGGAATGAAGTTCCAGGTGGAGTGAAGTTTCAGGTGGAGTGAAGCTCCAGGTGTAGCTGCAGGTGTTAAACTGTCTAGACTGGACAAGGAGATTCGACCTGCCCAGAAGTGTCTTCGAGGCTAAGCCAGAAACTGACCCAAGGAGCATGAACGTCAGATAAATGGACACATCGGTCAATACAGAACCAACTTCATCTCCCACTCACATAATTTAATTATCCAATGATTTCAGTACACTATATTTATTAATTGTTCTTCCAGTCTTGTGAAGTTAAATTTGACTGTGCAAGTCAGCGAACAATAGCTAGCATATAAATAAACACATATAAATATACTATATATGGAACAGAAGGGAATCAGATGTGGACAAACCCGAATCCTCTCCTTAAACCAGCTAGGCTGGGAGATGAAATTTTTTGGGATGTTTCACTGTTTGTGATTCCTCTGTATACCATCTGCTTGTGACATCTGTTTTCTTACTTGGAATTTTAACTAGCCTCTTGGGTAGTGGCAGGGAAGCTTTCCTCAGTACAGCAGTATTTTCCATGCCCATCATTATCTGTCTTGCCCAGAACAGAGGAAGAATTATGTTCTCTTATCTCTTATAGACTAAACATAGTGCCTTCGCTAAAACAAAGTGAATTCCACGCCACAATGACCACCTCCACAAGGCTGATGACATCAACCTTCAGCAGTCTACTAGGATAAGTAAATACCCTGCTCTATGGTACTATTGCTAACAGCTCAACTCAACCTAGATTTGGTACCAATAAAAAAAAGTATCTTGGAAGGTAAAGGCTACATCACCAACTACATCAAAGACTACATCATCCACCGAGAGCAGATTGATTTGTTCAAATATTAAGTCTAACACTTTTCAAAGCTGAAGTGAATTAATCACCAATGCATTAAACTTAGAGCTGAAACACAGCCTTCCCTAGATTCACAACACAACCAACCAGTCATAATCAAACAATGACCGCCAACCAACCAAAACACCAATCATAATCAACCAATCACAGCTAATCTACCAACAAATTTAAAGCAATGGCAACTGACCTATGACAACTAACCAATCCTCAACCAATCATAACTAACCAATGACAGCCAACCAACAACAAACAAACAACCAACCCGCAGTGACGAAATTCAGTCAGTGGAAAACATTCTGCACATCTCTCACAGGTGAGGTAATTAACGGTGCCCCAGAGGCGCCAGTAGACATCCCTCCAAGTCTTCAGCTGGCTCTTCAGTTCCAGGACGTATTCGTTAATTTCAAAACTTGGATCTGGCACATGGCAGTAGATCATCGAGCCACTGTGGTCAAAGGTCATTCTAGAGGAAACAATAAATAAATCAATATACCAATATATTAAAAAAGCATAAATCTTTATTCTTCAAGTATACTGTTCTCTCTCTCTCTCTCTCTCTCTCTCTCTCTCTCTCTCTCTCTCTCTCTCTCTCTCTCTCTCTCTCTCTCTCTCTCTCTCTCTCTCTCTCTCTCTCTCTCTCTCTCTTTCTCTCTCTCTCTCTCTCACACACACATAAACACACCCGCAGATGCAAACACATAAATTCACAGTCACATTTTTATTAACTGATGAGGAAGGCTGTACACTTAAAAACTATTAAAGACCCAGATGCAAAAGAACTGTCAACTGATTGGTTAAATCCTAAGTTATTTTTGTGTGCAATTTTAACAATTTCACTCATTAAATTACAAAATTATGATAAAATTATGTTCCTTTCAGTAGCTCCATGTTTTTTTTTTTTTTTAATACGACAAAAATGGAAGTTAGAATGTCCAAAATCTTAGGTACACAAAAAATATTAATACTTGAAAAGACATCATCTACTGGACACAGCTCTTTATATATAAATATAGGTTATTTACGTATCCTTTACAGGACATTGCAGAACCAACCCTAACAGCCCCTGGCTGTTGTGTGTTTTTCCTAGGCAAATTTACGTCCAGTAGTTTGCCATTTCTGAACAGTCGGCTTTCTTTATACCACTGTCGAAATCAGTAAAAAATTAGAAGAAAGAATATCCAAAATCTTATGTAAAAAATACTTGGAAAGATGTCGTCTATTGGAATCTTATTGAATGTCAAATTATGATAAACATTTTTTCCTTTCAATAGCTATGCAGCTTTTTCCTATAAATAATATAAAACTGGAAGAAAGAATATCTAAAATTTAATGGAAACAACAGATATTAATACATGGAAAGCCTCACGTATTTGGAATTAATCTTTCTACATAACTATGTGTTTAGCCCCATGTATCTGATGCAACAGTGGCAGGAAAGGAGCTGTTTACTTCTACAATTTAATTAATTTTTTATTCAACACTTTCAGTCCGAGGATGAGTCCAGTTTTTGTCAATATCTGCCTTTTTTACTGACAGATGTCACAGTGGATGATAGGAAGCTGAGCCAGGGCATGCTTGGCTGCTTTCTGTGGGGTGATGTTGTCAGATCTCAAGCTCTCAGGGACTTGTTCAACCATAGCCCATGGCCAGGCGTGATGTTGTCAGATCTCAAGCTCTCAGGGACTTGTTCAATCATAGCCCATGGCCAGGCGTGATGTTGTCAGATCTCAAGCTCTCAGGGACTTGTTCAACCATAGCCCATGGCCAGGCGTGATGTTGTCAGATCTCAAGCTCTCAGGGACTTGTTCAACCATAGCCCATGGCCAGGCGTGATGTTGTCAGATCTCAAGCTCTCAGGGACTTGTTCAACCATAGCCCATGGCAAGGCTGATTATGACTAGAAAGGTCTGACTTTGTTAAGCAAAGTCTTCACAATTAGAGCATGGGATGTCAATGCTGTGGTTGTCATCACATCTGTTTAGTGTGCTTTTTCTCAGTTGCTCAACTCTCAACCTTTCTGAAATCATTTTTTTTTCTTTTTTTGTTTACATCCTTTCCTTATTGTCCCCTTCCACTACGGGATTCCCTCCCCCCCCCCCCCCCCCCCCCCCCAGGAATCTATCTAAATACCTAAATCATTCTTGTCCTGCTTGCACGAAAAAAAAAAAAGGTCCCTTTTCTACATCTTTAGGCATATAGGGCATATAGGGCTAGACCTATATTTTTATAGACCAATTGGCACAAGATGGGTGATGTGATTAGCACCATGCCGGCCATCTTTACTTCCCAGGACTACACCTGGTACCCACTCAAGGCTGAGTCAACCTTGGAGTTAATGTCATTTTTGAAAAATTCTGGCTCCGTCAAGACTCGAACTCACAACCTTCCGATCTGCAGGCGGGCATCTAGTCGCCAACACCACAGCAACTCCCATGGACAATTGGTAGATTGGTGAACATTTTTTAGAAGCTGTGGAGATGTGGTTTTTATAGACGAATGATGAGAATACCCTGAACAGATAAAAAAGAGTAAGGAGGATGTCTTTAAATAAACTGACTTAAGAAGAGAAAAAAGACAATCTGGATTCTTTGGTAATGTGATGAGTAGGGGAAAACTGAAGTACATCATGACAGTAGGAAAGTTGAAGGGGAGAAGAGGCAGAGGGAGACCAAGAGAAAAGATGCTGGACAGTTTGCCATCATGGTATGGAGGATTATCTGTGTCAGAGTTGATTGACAGTACACAAGAAAGAAGGTTGTGGACAGAAATGACTACCAATGCCACACATCACAGACTACAAGAAAAAGAAGTTGTCACTCACCTACTGGGCATACATTTGACTCTAGTTTGGAGATCTTGGGTGAGGTGTCTGCTGCAGATACTACATCTGGATAATGGAATAAGAAGCAAGAGATGTATTGTTGCACTAAGTGATGGTGGAACCAAGCCAGTGGCGAGGCATGAATGTTACGGCTACAATACAAACTTATCCCTAGACTGTAAAACAAATATGCATTACTTAATATTTCTTACTACTGTTTAATATTTCTTACTACTGTTTAATATTTATTACTAGTGTTTAATATTTCTTACTACTGTTTAATATTTCTTACTACTGTTTAATATTTCTTACTACTGTATAATATTTCTTACTACTGTTTAATATTTATTACTACTGTTTAATATTTATTACAACTGTTTAATATTTATTACCACTGTTTAATATTTTTTACTACTGTTTAATATTTCTTACTACTGTTTAATATTTATTACTACTGTTAAATATTTATTACTACTGTTTAATTCTTATTACTACTGTTTAATATTTATTACTACTGTTTAATATTTATTACTGCATGGTTTATGTCTTCTTCTTCTTCTTCTATCCTTTCTATCCCCCAATGGAGCATAGGCCCTCAACCAACTCACGCCAAGTCGTTCTATACCTCGCCATTGCATGGAGCTCTCCCCATGTACTCCCCTTCTTTCTAACTTCATTCTCCAGCTCTCTTCTCCATGTGTTTTTTAGCCTTCCTTTATTCCTATGCCCCTGTGGGTTCCAATGCAAAGACATTCTAGTTATGCTGTTCTTCTGTTTTCTCAGTGTGTGTCCTATTCATCATCAGCATCTTTTCCTCACCTCTTGGTCCACTGGAGCCTGTTTAGTTCTCTTCCAAAGTTTATGGCTTACTCAGCACAAAATCTGAACAGAATTAACATAGCAGTACGAATGCTTGCTGCATGCTCAAGCCACTTATACAGCGAGTGCAGCATGTGATAGCTACCAGTTACTAACACTACTATGCTGTCTGTGCACACCTACTCTCCACAGCCAAGCAACAAGAAGGAACATATGTGATACCCTATTCAGTGCAATCATCAATTGCTAGAGCTAAATTTGGTCTAAACCACTTACACATGCACAAGTGATTATGCCTTGTCAGTGAACAAAGCAATAAATATCCAAAATAAGAGCATTATCCCTAAATTTACTTTGGCGCTGTCTCTGCAATGAAGTTATTCAGAGAGCAATGGCAAACTATTCAATGTAAAAATTTCCGAGTAAAACCATAAAGAGCCAAAATATGATGGGGTTTTGCAATGGCTTGTAAAAACTTGTAAAAACTTGAAAAAACTTGTTATAAACAAGTAAAAACTGCAATGGGAGTTGGTGGCAGTCAATATGTGTACCTACTGCTGTTTCTGGAAGTTGAGTTGAGTCACACCACTCAGGGCATTCCCATATGTGCTCCGACCCCAAATCCAGCAGCCAGCGCAGGGTTCAAATACTAATGGTACCGGTCGTAGTCTAGTTACATGTCCGTCTTGCCTTTCCTCTGAGTAGTGTGAGCTAACCAGACCCTCTGGTCACACCCAGGTCCGTCATTCTCCTCAGGCGATAATAATGTAGTTTCTGGGAAACATGTTCACTCACCTTAAAGTCACAGAGCTATACATTCTTTAAAAAAAAAAAACAAAGGAACTAAAATGTGAATTTGTGTACAACAAAGAACTAAAATGTAAATTTGTATACAACACAGAACTAAGATGTAAACTTGTATACAATACATAACTAAGATGTGAACTTTGTATACAACACATAACTAAGATGTGGACTTGTATACAACATAGAACTAAGATGTGAACTTGGATACAATGTAG
Organism: Candidula unifasciata; assembly: GCA_905116865.2. Classification (NCBI taxonomy): domain Eukaryota; kingdom Metazoa; phylum Mollusca; class Gastropoda; order Stylommatophora; family Geomitridae; genus Candidula; species Candidula unifasciata. The sequence goes on from CAJHNH020000366.1 coordinate 218,829, forward strand.
TACTAATATATGAATTTCAGAACTAAGATAAGTTGTATACAACACAGAACTAAGATGTAAACTTTTATACAACAAAAAACTAACATGTGAATATCTGTACAACACAGAACTAAGACATAAACTTCAGAACTAAAATATGAACATGCATTTAGCACAGAACTCAAGTGTGAACTTGTATAAAACACAGAACTAAGACATGAATGACAGAACTAAGATGTGAACTTGTATTCAAATCAGAACTAACATGTGATCTTGTAGACAAAACAGAACTAAGATGTGAACTTGTGTATAACAAAGGGCTAACATGTGAACTTGTGTATAACAAAGGGCCAAGATGTGAATTGGTGTATACAAAGGGCCAAGATGTGAACTGGTGTATACAAAGGGCCAAGATGTGAACTGGTGTATACAAAGGGCCAAGATGTGAATTGGTGTATACAAAGGGCTAAGATGTGAACTGGTGTATACAAAGGGCCAAGATGTGAACTTGTGTACAACAAAGGGCCAAGATGTGAACCGGTGTATACAAAGGGCCAAGATGTGAACTTGTGTATAAAAAAGGGCTAAGATGTGAACTTGTGTATAACAAAGGGCCAAGATGTGAACTTGTGTATAAAAAAGGGCTAAGATGTGAACTGGTGTATACAAAGGGCCAAGATGTGAACTTGTGTATAAAAAAGGGCTAAGATGTGAACTTGTGTATAAAAAAGGGCTAAGATGTGAACTTGTGTATAACAAAAGGCCAAGATGTGAACCTGTCTATAACAAAGGGCAAAGGTGTGAGCAGGTGTTAAACAAAGAAGTGAGATATAAAAGATAAGCATACCTAAATAATGTTGATGCTTTCCCTGGCGAGTCAGCACTGGCAGCATCGGGCTCAAACAACTTCTCAATCTTCTTACAGAAAAGTTTACTGAAAGTGCACAAAGAAGTTTCTATTCTGACAGTCAACGTTCATCACAACAAGGGCATAGGAGACATGGAAGATACTGAGGAATCTACTTCTACTTTGCATTCCCTGGCTGTAAACTCCAGAGATAGTTCGATTTTTTTCAATTTTTTTCTGGACTCTGGTTTTGCTCCAGAACGTGTGAGTTGCATGCACATCTGTTTTACAGATCTGTCTTATTTGTATGCAGATTACTAGTTCCTTGCCTCTCAGGCGGATACACTCCATCTTTGAAAGAAGAAGCCCCTATTTAGTCGACTTTTATAACATGCTTGTTGGGGGGGGGGGGGGGGGGGTTGGAGGGCAGTAGGTCTATTCATGTTTCTCCCACAATGGGACTCAGGCACACTTGGGGAATTCACAAGACACAGTGCATTTATTTATTAATACATTGTAATTTGTGGTCCAGCTCCCATGCCTTAAGATATAATGGTCATAAGTTGCTGGCTCTACAATTTTACAGACCAACCAACACCCAGTGGTTGATGTGGTCAGTAATTTGACAGATGCAATTAGTTGTTTTTTTCAGCAGATTTCCTTGTACCCACTCTAGGCTGAGGCCAGAGTCTCATTCTTCTTCCTGAAAGGTTTACTAAACAAAAAGCAAGCGTTTTCTATTCTGATAATAAAATTCTTTATCACAAATGAGGCAGAGACATGGAAGACTTTGCAGTGTAAAGAGTTTCACAAAACCTTTCTTGAGTTCTCACTCATTTTCATCACCTTCCACTTCTGCAGCATAGGTCCACGGGGATGAACAGTTTGCTGTCCATCCCTCGATAGGGGCAATAGACATTTCATTCCATCTGTATGTACACTGTCTTTAATGTCATCCATCTCTCCTTGGGTGCCCTCTTGCTTTTACATCAGATCATTTAAGGTCTAGTACTTGTATATGTCTGCCACCGTATACCGGCTAGATGCCTGTGGATCGGAAGATTGTGGGTACAGGTTCTGACGAAGCTGGACTTTAACAAAATGACCTTGGCTTCCAGGTCGACCCAGCCTGAAATGTGTAGCAGGTAAATTCCTGAGAAGTAAAGGCAGCCGGCATAATGCTGACCATTTTACCCACAAAGTACTAGGTGGTCTATCAAATATAGGTCTAGTTCTATGTGCCCAATATGCCTGAAGGTGAGAAAGAGAGTCCTGTCTTTACTAAGCTGTGTTTGTAGCTGTTGTACTGAGCTCTAGACAGATGTTAAAACCATTTGATCTTATGCTTATCAACAAATTTGGTGCAAAATATTGTTGCTATAATCAGTCTGACAGCATCATTTGGCCTCACAAGGTTAACCCACTAATTATCATGATCGCACACTATTTGATGCACCGACGTTTATGCCTGGCTCTCTTGCGATCGTAAAACTTTGCTCCCTGAGCGTCATGTTAAATTTGCATTTTTTTGATGAATCTGGTTGAGGCGTTTAGCCCATTCATTTCTCTACATTACTTTAAGGGAAACAACTCTGTAGTGCTCATAGTAAATTTTTGATAAATTTGAATTTTAAGCTCCCTTTACAAACACATTGATGCAATTTTCATCATGGTGTAAAATTATGGAAAGGATTTTATATTTTTAAACTTTGGTAAAAGGTCATGTCTTAAAATTTTTACAGGTGACAAGGTTAAAGAACGTATAGGCTGGTACACAAAGAGTTAATATTCTGTGTCCACTGTTGTACCGGCTTACCTTTGCCTTTTCTTCTCAGAACCACACCCTCCATTACATTTCTCTCCTCGAATATTAACTCTTTGAGTCCCAGGGGGTTTAGCATCAGAGGCCCAAGGGGTAGTCAAAAGAGATTAAAATCGCGCATCTTGCGTTCATTGGGCCCCTAGGCGGGAACCTATGAACGTATGATGCGTTCCTTGGGACTCAAAGAGTTAAAATAAGAAACAGTAAAAATACATTTATCAACTCCTGCAGTCCACAGATATGCAGCATTAGTTCATGAATCTGCTTCATGGTTTCTCCCCCTTAGCACTGATTGATTGATTTGATTCAAGAACCGACATCACAGCATTCGGGGGCATTCCCATAAGTGCTCTGTCACCCTCTTTAGCAGCCAGCGAAGAGTTCCGATACTAATTGTGCCAGTAGCATTCTGATTAAACGTCTGTCTTGCCTTTCCTCTGAGCCTCAAGCATCTGCCAAAACCTCTCGTCACTCCCCGCTGCATCAATCTCACCAGACTGTGGTGATCCATCTGCTCCTCCGAACTGTACACGCTCTCCCACAAGGCACTAACCACGTCAGCCTTATCATGTATCAGAATTCCACCAAGTTGTGCAGAGCCAGCCAGTCTGTCAGCGTGTTCTCCCTTAGCATGAACTTACTTACTTTTTTCATACAGGTGGAGATACAATAAGACTGACAATGATGCCACTGGAATAGGAACTCTGCATTTGCTGCCGAAGATGTGGATTGAGCATTTATGGGAATGTCCCAAATGCTGACATGTTGATTCTTAATTCAACATTCAATTGTTTTTTCATATTTGATCAGGACATACTAAAGAAATCTGACTTCCCCACTAGTCATAACCTCCATATATATTAGGACTATGAAAGTAATGCATTCACAAATTTTTTCTTCACTTGAAAAAATTTCTTGTGAAACTGTTTGGTATTAAAAGAGTTACTATATCAATTGACAGTTAAGATAGGGGTGTCCTCTGCTCCAGACACATCAGTGAATAAATTATTACTACAAATTAACTACATACACGTTGCCAAGTATTCCCAGGTTAGTTCTGGAGGGGGAAAGGAAGCAGGGGGGGGGGGGGGGGGGGAGAGAGAACCAAACCGCTGCCTCTAACAAGCATGTCATAAAAGATGATTGTTTACGGATTCTTTCTTTGTAATCAAAGTGGATCTGCCCGGGAAGGCGAGGAACCAACAGTCTGCATACAAATAAGCCAGATCTGTAAAATAAATATGCATGCAAAGTTCAAAGTTTACAACAAGGCCAAAGTCTAGAAAGGGACAAACAACCAAAACATTCCCCCAGAGTTTACAGCTGGTGAATGCTAAAAAGAAGACAAGGACAAACTACACATGAATATGTGAACAACAACAACAGCCATTACCTCTTGAACTTGTCTTTTCTGTCCATTATTTCATCAGCCTCATTGTGGCTAAACAGATTAGCAATTCTGCAATAGAAATAAACTTGTGTTAGTTAGTGGACAAAATATCCTCACCGCTCATCAGTTCTGACCATAACTGCACAGATTCCCCCCCCTCCCCAAGCAATGCAGTGTGTAGTGACTGACCATAACAGTTCTGTGTTGGTTTCTTATTCTTTTTCGGCTTTGTGCAAAGTGCACTTGTCTGGCCACACCTCTTTCAACATGTTGTTCTTGAGTCTGGTCATGGTTGTAGATTCACAGTCATCACTCGATTCTAACAAATATCTTATTTCTCACAGAGAATTAGGAATATCACCCTGGTCCATGGCTTGTCCACCCTCCACAGCAGCTTGATCTGCCAGCCTATCAGATTGCTCATTTCTTTGCATGCCTGCATATTCTTTTCAGAATGTCGCAAACCAGCCGCAGAATATTTTTTCTTTGCTGTTGTGTACATTTGTATTTTTTTGTTATTTAGTTTTTTGGCTGTTGCATAATTTTTTTAATTTGTGTGTGTGTGTGCTTGTTGTTAATTTTTTTTTTTCTGTTGTGATCTTTTTTCTTTGCATTTGTGTAGGTAGGTTTTTCTGTTGTGTAATTTTTTTTTCTTTTTACTGTTGTGCAGTTTATTTGCTGTATTTTTTGCAGTTGTGTAAAACCCACTAAAGATTTGGGATGAAAACTATATGCATTTGAAAATAGATGGCAGAGGAAAATTTTTTTAATAAAAAAGGATGCATTCAAAAGGAGTGAAGAAATAAAAGAAATGTCTGGACATCCACTAGTTCAACAGTTATAAGTTAGAGAAGTTGGCTGGACAACCACTTCAACAGTTATAAGTTAGAGAAGTTGGCTGGACAACCACTAGTTCAACAGTTGTAAGTTAGAGAAGTTGGCTGGACAACCACTAGTTCAACAGTTATAAGTTAGAGAAGTTGGCTGGACATCCACTAGTTCAACAGTTATATGTTAGAGAAGTTGGCTGGACAACCACTAGTTCTACAGTTATAAGTTAGAGAAGTTGGCTGGACATCCACTAGTTCAACAGTTATAAGTTAGAGAAGTTGGCTGGACAACCACTTCAACAGTTATAAGTTAGAGAAGTTGGCTGGACAACCACTAGTTCAACAGTTATAAGTTAGAGAAGATGGCAGGACAACCACTAGTTCAACAGTTATATGTTAGAGAAGATGGCTGGACAACCACTAGTTCAACAGTTATAAGTCTGAGAAGATGGCTGGACAACCACTAGTTCAACAGTTGTAAGTCTGAGAAGATGGCTGGACAACCACTAGTTCAACAGTTATAAGTTAGAGAAGATGGCTGGACAACCACTAGTTCAACAGTTATAAGTTAGATAAGATGGCTGGACAACCACTTCAACAGTTATAAGTTAGAGAAGATGGCTGGACAACCACTCTTCAACAGTTATAAGTTAGAGAAGATGGCTGGACAACCACTAGTTCAACAGTTATAAGTTAGAGAAGATGGCTGGACAACCACTAGTTCAACAGTTATAAGTTAGAGAAGTTGGCTGGACAACCACTAGTTCAACAGTTATAAGTTAGAGAAGATGGCTGGACAACCACTAGTTCAACAGTTATAAGTTAGAGAAGATGACTGGACAACCACTAGTTTAACAGTTATAAGTTAGAGAAGATAGAACCACTTTGAGCACATCCTGAGAAGACACACACACACAGAATCTCAGTCACTGAAATGGGAAATAAATGGATACAGAACACAAGAACATCAAAGAGAAATCTCAAGGTGAATGTTGAAAGGTCAAAGGTCTGGACTAGATTCCATCCATGATATCGAAATGATTGTACAAGACAGAAAATAATGGAGAAACAGACTGTGATATGTCACAACAAGACAATGATGAGGATGATGATTATGAATGATGTTTATAGCTATTCACTTGGTAATTCTATGCTCAATAATTTCAACAACAAAAAACAGAAAGTTTTCAAATTGTGAGTTTAACTCTCTCCAAAGGAAGTCCTTTTAGTCAAAGAAGAGAAGGGTAAAGAAGAATCTGGAATAACCACATCAAAAAATGGATGGGACTAAAATTATCATACATTTATCAGGTGGAAGATTGAGAAAGATGTCAGGTTTTTTATGCTAGTGCTTCGATCGATACACCTCCACAATCCTAAGGGGTCAAGGGTTATGTTATGTTATGTTGCTATTCCTATAGAACAACTTTGGACTGAGCATAACTGCATTGTGTGTAGCACCAGGACTAGGGCTTATGTTGGTCAAGTCCTGAATACTAGGGCTAATGCTCATCAAGTCTTGTCTACATCTCTTCATGGTCATCCTAGAAACATGGAGCCCTTGAACCCAAACAGGCACATGAAATATCAACAGGTCTCAGTTCAGTGAGTTACCCCGCCTGGGTTTCAGGGTCCTATTGTGGGGGAGAGGGAGGTTGGGGGGGGGGGGGGGAAAACAAGAACACACCCGTAGCCTCTCAAACAAAAATGTTGTAAGAGTCGACTAACTGAGGACTTCCTCTGAAGTCAGAGTGCATCTGCCTGAGAAGCAAAAACCAACAATCTGCATACAAATAAGTCAGATCTGTAAAAACAAATGTTCACACAATGCTCATGTTCTGGAACAAGATCAAAGTCCAGAGGTGGACGAACACCCAGAACTTACAGCTGGTGAATGTGAACAAGAATAATGTGTGATACTGAGAATTTGTGCAAACACACAAAAAAACACATTAACCTGGTCAAGAGCCTGTCATTGATACAACCCATGTTGCAAGGTGTGGCCACGATTGCTGTCATGTTCTTATGGCAGAAGTTGATGCATTCAGAGACCTAGAAACACAAGTCATGCTCATGTTATCATGTAATCTATACACTATCAGCATGAAATAATGAATGATGTAAACTATTCACAAATGATAACATGAGAACGATGTAAACTATTCACAAATGATAACATGAGAACGATGTAAACTATTCACTAATGATAACATGAGAACGATGTAAACTATTCACTAATGATAACATGAGAATGATGTAAACTATTCACTAATGATAACATGAGAATGATGTAAACTATTCACTAATGATAACATGAGAACGATGTAAACTATTCACTAATGTGAACATGAGAACGATGTAAACTATTCACTAATGATAACATGAGAACGATGTAAACTATTCACTAATGATAACATGAGAACGATGTAAACTATTCACTAATGATAACATGAGAACGATGTAAACTATTCACTAATGATAACATGAGAACGATGTAAACTATTCACTAATGTGAACATGAGAACGATGTAAATTATTCACTAATGATAACATGAGAACGATGTAAACTATTCACTAATGATAACATGAGAACGATGTAAACTATTCACTAATGATAACATGAGAATGATGTAAACTATTCACTAATGATAACATGAGAACGATGTAAACTATTCACTAATGATAACATGAGAACGATGTAAACTATTCACTAATGTGAACATGAGAACGATGTAAACTATTCACTAATGATAACATGAGAACGATGTAAACTATTCACTAATGTGAACATGAGAACGATGTAAACTATTCACTAATGATAACATGAGAACGATGTAAACTATTCACTAATGATAACATGAGAATGATGTAAACTATTCACTAATGATAACATGAGAATGATGTAAACTATTCACTAATGATAACATGAGAACGATGTAAACTATTCACTAATGATAACATGAGAATGATGTAAACTATTCACTAATGATAACATGAGAATGATGTAAACTATTCACTAATGATAACATGAGAATGATGTAAACTATTCACTAATGATAACATGAGAATGATGTAAACTATTCACTAATGATAACATGAGAACGATGTAAACTATTCACTAATGATAACATGAGAATGATGTAAACTATTCACTAATGATAACATGAGAACGATGTAAACTATTCACTAATGATAACATGAGAACGATGTAAACTATTCACTAATGATAACATGAGAACGATGTAAACTATTCACTAATGATAACATGAGAACGATGTAAACTATTCACTAATGATAACATGAGAATGATGTAAACTATTCACTAATGTGAACATGAGAACGATGTAAACTATTCACTAATGATAACATGAGAATGATGTAAACTATTCACTAATGATAACATGAGAATGATGTAAACTATTCACTAATGTGAACATAATGAATGATGCAAACTATTCACTAATGTGAACATGAGAACGATGTAAACTATTCACTAATGTGAACATGAGAATGATGTAAACTATTCACTAATGTGAACATAATGAATGATGTAAACTATTCACTAATGTGAACATGAGAATGATGTAAACTATTCACTAATGTGAACATGAGAATGATGTAAACTATTCACTAATGATAACATGAGAATGATGTAAACTATTCACTAATGATAACATGAGAATGATGTAAACTATTCACTAATGTGAACATGAGAACGATGTAAACTATTCACTAATGTGAACATGAGAACGATGTAAACTATTCACTAATGATAACATGAGAATGATGTAAACTATTCACTAATGTGAACATGAGAACGATGTAAACTATTCACTAATGTGAACATGAGAACGATGTAAACTATTCACTAATGTGAACATGAGAACGATGTAAACTATTCACTAATGTGAACATGAGAACGATGTAAACTATTCACTAATGTGAACATGAGAATGATGTAAACTATTCACTAATGTGAACATAATGAATGATGTAAACTATTCACTAATGTGAACATGAGAATGATGTAAACTATTCACTAATGTGAACATGAGAATGATGTAAACTATTCACTAATGATAACATGAGAATGATGTAAACTATTCACTAATGATAACATGAGAATGATGTAAACTATTCACTAATGTGAACATAATGAATGATGCAAATAATACACCAGCAACCTGAACATAGGAATGGAGTAAACTATACACCAACAATATGCACATTTAAATGGAGTAAACTAAACATCAGCAACATAGTTTGAACAACGGATCAACATCATGGCACATAGTAATCCATAAGTGCTCCATTCTTCTTCCAACTCAAGTCTGCGTCTGAAGAAGCTCAGAACAATTCACAGGCTCTGTAGCACCGGCGAGGATCCTGAAATACTTTGGGTAGATTTTTAACTCCAAATTGTGCCCGGGCAGCGCCGTTAGGCTATTTTTTTAGATTTCCAACTGCCAAGGGATTTTCTACATGTGCAACAATACACACGGGCGTTTGATCTCACTACCCAGAGACCAGGTAGACGTGAAAAAATCCCAGCCCTTTCGGGGATTGAACCCGGAACCTCTAGCACTCGAGACGGACACCATGCCTCAAGACCACGCAAGCAACATGAACATATGAATGGATTAAATTATCTACTTTCAACATAAACATATGGTAAAATAAGTAAAGGAGCCTTTTCCATGCTTCTAGGCATAATAGACATATCGGGCTAGACCTTTATTTTGTAGACAATGGCCCTTTGATGGATGATGTGATCAGCATCACGCCAGTCGCCTTTGCTTCCCAGGAGTTCACCTCCTACCCATTTGAAGCTGGATCAACCTGGGAGCCATAGTCATTTTCGGAGAAAAAAAAAAACCAAGTTCAGATTTGAACTCATTATCTTCAGATCCAAAGGTGAGCGTCTAGCCGCTACACCACAGTGGCTGCCATATGCCAGCTGTACCAGTGGGTAGAAGTGTCCTTTATCCTTACTTACTAAGACACGCATATATTTTTTTTTTAAAACCTTTTCCTTCTTCTTCTGCATTACTCTCAAAAGGATGGTTGACATGTTGTATTGAAGCTTTATTACATTTATATTTTTAATTTCTGTACTTATATTTTATTTCATATTATTATTTTATTCTATATCTTTTCAGTACTAGTTATGAATCATTAATCAATTTGTACTTCTACTACTCTTTAATTTTTACTACTATTATATATTATCACAATTACTTTTATGACTATTTTTTAGCCTTCCTTCATTTTATTTTATTTTATTCAATCCACATTATCTTTTTAAAATTTCTCAAGTAACCCCCCCTCCCTCCCCCTTCCTGTGGGCAAAACTATGGGGGTGACTGCAGTCAAGCTAATACAATGAATTCCAGAGAAATTTGACTAAAAAGCTCAACAAAATGGGAAAGAGGAAAACGTGCACAAAACAACACAACGTAACGTTTCAGCCGGGCAGCCTTTTTCAAACATAAGTGAAATACACAAACGAGGAGTATGTAGATCTCTAAGGGGTGACGTGAGCGACGTTAAAAAAAATGTGATGCAGAATAAATGAAATAAAATTAAATAAACGAAGGCGAAAAAATATAGTCACAATACTGGGAATAAAAGAAATGCAAGTGTTAATGATACATAAATGAAACTGATAAGAAATAGAATAAAGTAATAATATGAAATAAAATAAAATAATTAACATTTAAAATGTGATAGATTAGAACTATTTAGATGAAGGTATGTTGGATATTGATACCACTTGGACTAAGAACGCCAAGGCTGTAGATAAGGCGATTTTCCAAAGATTTTAATGCTGTGACAGATATGTCATCTTTACCGCTGTGGCTATTAAAATGAAGAGGTATTGGTTTGAGTGTCTTCTTGTCGATATCAGAGAGGTGTTCCCGGAAACGATCAGCTAGCTTCCTGCCAGTCTCCCCAATGTATGCTTTGCTGCATCGTTTGCATATAATTGCATAAATTACGTTGCGGGATTCGTAACAGTACTCTGCCTGTGGGCAGAGTACTGTTCCCTTTGTTTTTTGCTGTGTAGTTAATTTATGTCGAGAAAGGCCCTGCACAAACATTGATTTGTATATTTTTAGTCACAGTTCACTGGAATAATTTCTGTGTATTACAGACAGGCTTCAATATCTGCGCCTTTTGGCTGAATACATCCAGTTTCAGCTAACTCCTAATAAATCGTCACTTACCACATGTTTGTGGGTTGTGGGATGGGGGGTGGGGGGTGGGGGTGGGGGGGGGGGGGGGAGAAAGCAGGGCAGTAAGTTTATTATTTTTCTCTCCAAAATTGGGACCCCCAAACCCATGTGGAGAAAACACAAAACAATGGACCCTCAAACTCATGTGGAGAAAACACAAAACAATTGCATAATTACCAAGGAGTCCATTTTGAGAAAATCAGAGGAGATCAGAATGGAGATGACATTATTTGCTTCTGAAAAGGAGAAGGTAAGGATGCATTTAACAACATACTTTCATGCTCTTTAATTCTACTGCACCAAAATTAACAATTATTTCAGACATTGAAAACAATGATTTGGTGTTGTAAATTTAAATAACGTGGACACAAACAATGCATTGCACAGTTTACTGCATGGCATATGTTGTTGAAAGCTGAATTAAGAATCAACATCATAGCACTTGGGATACTTCCAAAAGGGCTCAGTCACCATCTTCAGTAGCAAATTAAGAAAGAGTTCTTATTTAAGTGGCACCAGTAACTGTTTGACTGTATGCCCGTCTCGCTCTTCCCTTGAGTTTCGAGCTTCTGCCAGATACCCTGGTAACTCCTCGCAGCGTCATTCTCCTCAAACATTAATGATCTATCTATGACTGCCCCATGTGCCTGGCAAATTTTACTGTACCTTGTTAACAATAGTTAAGTGACCAGATGGATTAAAAGAATTAATTTTTATGCTTCATTATATGATGATTTAACTATGCAGTAATACATCTGGTGAGATACAGTGAAATATGCCAGGCAATAAATCCTGCAATATATTTGTGTCCTATCCAATACCAGCATCTTATCCTCTTCTGTTTGTTTCATTCCTTCTCAAAGCTCTACACATGTGATTCTATTATACTCTTCAATTCGATGCTGAGGAATGCACAACTTCCAAGTCAGGGCTATTCAACTAAGTTTACTCAGGGGCCAACATTTTGAAAATGATGATTTTCATGGGCCAGAACTCCACCACAGAAAAAAACATTAATACAGTACAAGTGGCAATGATACTAAGGCCACTTGCTAGGCTTCCGCTTACCAGATTTCTCCAGCAGGCCACCAGTTGAATAGCCCTGTTCTAAGCATAGAAAATGACATGAACAATACTAGTAAAACTAAATACACAACAGATTAACTTACCCAGTTTTGGGTTTTCTGTGTGGCCTTTGGTTCCCCGTTTGACATACTTCATTAGCCAGTCAAAAATCTGGACATTACAGTGAACAGAAATGTCTACCTCCTGCCAGCGATGGGCGTCAGTTGACAGATATTCAGCAAAATATTTCATTTCTTCAACAAGCAGGTCTCTTGGACAGTGAAAATCTTGCCTTACTGGAAAGTATTCATTTCTTCTACTTTAACTTGAAACCAATGTTAATTAATTAATTCCAAATTCTAATTTCATTTCTCTCTCCCCTGCCCCTTTCACCTCACTTTCTGTCACACACACATCTTTTCTGCCACTCCTCTCCTCTGTGTGTGTATCTGTCTCTGTCTCCATCTGCCCCCCCCCCCACCCCCTTTCACACACACACACACACACACACAGGCACGCATATATGCACAGATGTGGTGTCCACCTCTAACCAAACAATAACAAGACTGGTCAGAATTAAACTGCTGGCAACTGTCACAAACCAAAACCCCAGTTATCAGTCAATCAACGTGTCCACTATGACTGTCAAATCTGACTGCAATAGGTCTCCAACAATCTCTCACACTTTGGATTCATACAAAACTCTGCAACACAAATGCAAACAAAAATCCACAATATAGATTTTAACAAAACCACAAAATCAAAAACAAATGAACAATATGCAAAAACTCAATGAAGATTCAAACACTACCTACAATGTAGATTCAAAGACAACCCACAATGCAAATTCAAACACAGCCCACAATGTAGATTCAAACACAACCAAGAATGTAGATTCAAACACAACCCACAATGCAGATTCAAACACAACCTACAATGCAGATTCAAACACAACCTACAATGCAAATTCAAACAAAACCAACAATGTAGATTCAAACACAACCTACAATGCAGATTTAAACACAACCCACAATGCAGATTCAAACACAACCCACAATGCAGATTCAAACACAACCTACAATGCAGATTCAAACAAAACCATAAAAAGATGAAAACAAAACCCACAATGTACATTGCGGCGTCCGTGGCTAAGGGGTTGCGAGTCCGACTCGTAAGCCAGCATACCGCGATCGAAACCCACTGCAGGCTGCGTGGATTTTTGTCGTGGTATGGGACGACGCAGGTCGACCCAGCCTAAAATGGGTACCAGGATGGGCTGTCCTAGGAAAGTAAAGACAGCCGGCGTAATGCTGACCACATTACCCACTGAGTGCTGATGGTCTGTAAAAATATGGGACGCTCAGCCCATATGCCCGATGCGCCGAAAGGCGTGAAAAGGGATCTTAACTTTTTTTTTTTTACTTACAATGTACATTCACACACAAACTTACAATCTCAAAGACAGAAGTCTAAAACAATGGCAAGCATTAAGCAAAACTTACAGCTTTTAGCTTCGTCGCAGACATGAATAACCATCACCGGCCTGTAGGTGACAGAAGACAAAGTCACGTGAAAGTACAAGGTCGGCATGACATTACATGTACTTTAAACAAAAAATACACAAGATGCTCTTCATGCTAGTGTTGCACTGACTATCATCATCATCAAGTGCCTTGCCGACTGATGTGGCCGATCATGTCTCTCGACAATATGTGGTCCGCAACTGTGTGTACCAGTTCATGTGTTGATACCCCTTTGTGCCATGACAAAGAATCTTCTCACGCTGTCTCTGTCTGTCTCTCTTTCCACAAATCTTGTCAGTGGTCACATGTTCTATTTTCCCTTTTCTCATTACATAAACAAAAAAAATGATTACTGTCTTTTTCTGATGTTTGTGATAAGTTGTCTTCGAGCATTCGCCTCTTTCAAAACATCTGGGTTGCTCTTCTTAGCTGTCCAAGGAATTCTAAGGATTCTTCTGTAAAATCCCATCTCTAAGGCCTCAAGATACTGTTCAGACTCTGAATTAATTATCCAGGATTCACAGCCGTATGTTAAAAATGGCTCTATATAGCTTGTGAGAATTCTTTTCCTAACCTTCAATTACATGAATTTATTGCACAAAATGTTCTTCATTTCAATAAAAGGCAGTTCTGGTCTGTCCTGTTCTGTGCTTTATCTCTTTTATACATCTTCCATCAGATCTCATCCATGTGCATCGGGTATATGGTGTGCATTTTTATAATTTATTTTATAGACCAATCAGCATTTGATAGGTCTTCTTCTTCACAATCACCAGCTGTAAACTCGGCGGAAAGTTATGGCTGTTTATCCACTTCTGGACTTTGGTCTGGTTAAAAAAAAAACTAAAGTTTCATGTGCATACATGTTTTACTGATCTGGCCTATTTGTACACAGACTGCTGTGTCCTTGCCTCTGAAAAAGATGCACTCCAACTTGGAAAGAAACACACCTAATCAGTCTAATTTTATGACACGCTTGTTGGGGAACAGGGGGGTCTAGTCCGTTTCCCCCCCACAGTGCAGCTCCGGAACCCACACGGGGACCTCAATGTATGATGTGGCCAACATCATGCCGGCTGTACTTACTTCACAGGAGACAACCATTTTAGGCTGGGCAATCTTGATAGAACAAGTCATTTAAATAAAAATTGTCACTGTGGATTTAAAAACAAAACAAATAAAATCTACATCTTTCCAATGGATGAGATATAGCCAGAGCAATTTTTGCTGGTACAAGTACTGGCACATTTTTTAGTGCATATATTTTTTTCAGTGTTTATATCATAGATACTTTGTGGTGAGTACTGGCACTTTGTGGTGAGCACTGGCACTTTGTGGTGAGTACTGGCACTTTGTGGTGAGTACTGGTACTTTGTGGTGAGTACTGGCACTTTGTGGTGAGTACTGGTACTTTGTGGTGAGTACTGGCACCTTTCTTAAGAAACACTGTGGTGAGTATTCATGATGGAAAAACAGTTTTTAACATTCATAAAGACACTTGTGTACAATTTGTACAGATATTTGTAAACATTTTTGCAGACATTTTATCAAATTCATGCAGATATTTGGTAAAATTCATGTCAACATCTGCTTAAATTCATACAGACCAGTGTTTGCCAACATGGGGCTCATGCAATTTGACTGTTAAGGTGGGGGGGGGGGGGGGGTTTGATTGTTGGGGATGTGGGAGGGTATTTGATTGTTGGGGATGTGGGAGGGTATTTGATTGTTGGGGATGTGGGAGGGTATTTGATTGTTGGGGATGTGGGAGGGGATTTGATTGTTGGGGATGTGGGAGGGGATTTGATTGTTGGGGATGTGGGAGGGTATTTGATTGTTGGGGATGTCAGAGGGTATTTGATTGTTGGGGATGTGGGAGGGTATTTGATTGTTGGGGATGTGGGAGGGGATTTGATTGTTGGGGATGTCGGAGGGTATTTGATTGTTGGGGATGTCGGAGGGGATTTGATTGTTGGGGATGTCGGAGGGTATTTGATTGTTGGGGATGTGGGAGGGGATTTGATTGTTGGGGATGTGGGAGGGTATTTGATTGTTGGGGATGTCGGAGGGTATTTGATTGTTGGGGATGTTGGAGGGTATTTGATTGTTGGGGATGTCGGAGGGGATTTGATTGTTAAAGGGGGCAATTTAGATATATAGGTAGATGTATTCCGAGTTTACATATTATGTAAATGTTACAAAGGGGGCATAAGAATTGTCAGAAAGGCTTGGGTGGGGCATGGCACACAAATGGTTGAGAAACACTGATATAGACATTTGGTTTAGAAAAAATTCATTTATATTGTTAAACTCATACCCATTGTGAACGACATCCAGCTTTGGCTGTTCGTTTTTGTTCTCTGATTTTCCTTTGTCATCTCTGCTTCCTTTAGAGTGGCAATGCAAAGAAAATATAAAAAATACTATAAACCTTTCAACTATTTCCATTCCAGTTAATATTTTACCTCAACTCTTTCTATCTTCTTTTCATTCTGGCATTTTTGATAGACCAATTAGTATTTGAAAGATAATTTGCTTGATGCTGTGAACATCCCACTGGCCACCTTTACTACCTGTGGTATTTTCTTGTTCCCATTTTAGGTTGGATCAATCTCAAACTCAAATCATTTTTCACCTTATGTGGATTTGAACCCAAGACATTCAGATCAGCAGGCAATTATTTAGTCACTGCATTATTGTGAATTCTATATCAGTGGCGGCTCCTAGCTAAAATGAGTATAGTTGCTGTTTCAGACATTTCTTTTTTATAGTCACTGTTGTAATATTGTGTAAAATTAAAAATTAAAAAATCCTAAACAAAACAAAAAAAAATATTTTAATGACTAATAGTCTAAATTATTAGAGTCCTTCTTCTCCTTTTTTGCATTCGGTTTCATATGCTCAGATGAAACCATCAGCTGGGTTGGCTCTATGAACTCGCATGTCAGTAGCAGATCCTTCATGATTTCCCAAAGCTTGCTCTGCACACTTTGCTCTTGAGGCCAGGTATCTTTTTGAAGTTGAAGGTAGAGTGGGCAGGTCTGCAGAATGTGCTCAGGTGTTTGTGGTCCTGTTTGACAAGCACACTGTGGGTCTGTACAATCTTTATTTTATGCAAGTGGTAGCTGAGCCTCAGTGTCCTGTTCGCAGATGAAAAATTGTTGTATGTTGCTTTCTATTGAGTCTGCCAATGGAATCTTGTGAATGTTTACTATTGGTTTGTTCTCTTCACAATTCCTTGTATTTTTTTCTGATTAGTTTTCTGATTTCTGGTAATGACAATGAATGAGTCCGTTGTTTCTCTTTTGTTCCATTTTTTGCAGGTCTGTCTGCTAACTCATTTCCTGGTATGCTGCCGTGAGCCGGGATCCACTTGAGAACGTTTTGATTGTTTTCTGTGAGTCTGTTTAGGTGGTGGGTCAGTTCTCTCTCCCTGTTGTCTCGTGGATCCCTCTGAGTCACAAAGGAAAACAATTTTGCTGTTTTAAATTTTTTTTTTCCTCAAGAACTTTGGCTTAATCATTAATTGCATGCTGCTCTGCTCTGAAGTTTGTTGAGAGTCTTCCTGAGGCGCAAGACGTTTCTAGTATGGTCCCATCTCGCAGCATGATAACCGATCCAGCTCCTTCATTTATTTCTGCTTTCTTCCTTTAATAAACCAACGGTGTATTCGTGTGTCCATTCAGGTTTTGGATAACAGTTGTAGACATGTTAGAGTTCAGATTTGTTTCATTCATCTGACATGCCCATTAACTGGAGTCAGCACGTGTGTATCTCATGTTCAAGCTCGTCTTGTGCTAACTCTAGCATGTCTCTTTGCCGATCAAACAGTTAACTCCTTATCTAACTGTCTATATACTTACCACTGTGACATACATACATACAGACATACACACATGTAAATAAATTGAAGCAGTAGAAGCCCTGTACCTTTGCTTCGACTGGAGCTTGGCCGTAAATGACTTGAAGACTGACTGCTAAACTCAGAGTCTGCTAGACTGATGCCACTAGTGCTAGCAGACGCAGCTGTGTTGCTGAGGCTGTAGCTCAGGTGTTGGAGAGCTACGCTGCTATCACCTGCCAGAAGCTCCTCATACCTGCGGGCACACTGTGTTGAAGGTGGCTTTATCATTATATTGTACAACAATGGAGTAGGAGAAAGAAGAAGAAGAAGAAGAAAAAGAGCAGGACTAGTAGTAATAATAATACTGCCAATTACTGCCTTTATTTTATCACGTTTGCGGTGTAGGCGTAAAGGGAGGGGGGGGGGGTCGAGTCTTCGAGCCTGAGGATTTAAGGCCACATGGCTAGTGCTGTCGCCACAGATTTTGAAGGTGAGGATTTTTTATTTTGCTCCAGACAGAAAATATCCCCAGCCTTACTGAGGTCTCGAACCCGGGTCTTTCGTTTGAGAGCCCAGCGTTCTTACCATCCAGCCAGTCAGTCACTCTTCAATTATAATAATACTAAGAAGAAAAAAAAGAATAAGGAAGAGGAACAGGAGGAAGAGGAGTAGGAGCAGAAGAAGAAGAAGAGGACGAAGAAAAAGAAAAAGAAGAAGAAGAAGAAGAAGAAGAAGAAGAAGAAGAAGAAGAAGAAGAAGAAGAAGAAGAAGAAGAAGAAGAAGAAGAAGAAGAAGAAGAAGAAGAAGAAGAAGAAGAAAAAGAAAAAAAAAGAAGCAGAAGCAGTAGCAGCAACCGCCGCAGCAGCAGCCAAAGACAACGACGAAAACGTAGAAGCAGAAGAAGGAGGAGGAGGATGAGGAATAGAAGAAGAAGAAGGATGAGAAGTAGGAAAAGAAGTAGAAGAAAAAGGAAGAGGAAGGAGGGGCAGAATGAGGAAGCAGAACGGTAAGTTAAAAACAAAAAAAAGCCAGGTGTATCATTTACAGGATATTGAAGAACGAACCCCAGCATTTTTTTGCTAGTTGTAATTTCCCCAGCCAATCGCATGTTCAATAGATTACCACTACTGTCTGAATTGACAACTTTTGATACCACTGTCAAGACCAATGCAAACTGGTCTGCTGCCAAATCACCAGCAACTAGGATCAAACCAAGCACCTCGGACTTACAAAGTGTGTTTGCAATGCCTGGAAGCCACCGTGGTGTAGTGGCTAGATGCTCGCCTGCAGATCTGAAGGTCAGAGTTCTGGCCCTGGCAGTGCAGGACCTTTTTTTCAACAACAACAAAAAAATGACCCTGGCTGCCTTAGATGGGTACCAGGTACAGTCCTGGGAAGTAAAGTAGGCCGGTGCAATGCTGACCAAATCACACACCAAGCGCCGAGTGGTCTATAAAATATAGGTTCAGCCATATACGCCATATATGTCTTTCGCAGTTTCTAAGCAATGTACACTATGCAGAGAGGACAAAGAGGAGAGAGAAAATAGACACTCTTACTGCTGGAAAAAATGCAGCATACGTAATCAACTAATGTCTGTGCTGTCAAGACATGCACTATGTGAAACGAACTGTCGTCTATGCATATTAATCAACACTCACATATTGTGTTTACTGATTTACTGATTTAAGAATCAACATCATAGCTCTAACAGGGGATCTGGCTGACGCTCAACATTCAGGGAAAGGATGAGATAAATATACAACCAGATGGTTACGGGTACCATCGAAATTGGAACTCTTCGCTTGCTGCTGAAGAAAGGGAGTGAGCACTTATGGGAGTGCCCTGCGTGCTGTGATGTCGATTCTTAATTCAACATTCAACATCATAACACACTGGGCATACCCATATATGCTCTGTCTCCCACAGCACATTTCTCAAGGGGTAAATGCTAACTGTTGCTGTAGCACACTGATTATACACACTTTGTTCTCTTCCTTTCATACATCCCTCCTTGCAGATCAACTCCTAGTTTCTCATTCATAGACTCTTATACATGTTATTTCATCTAATCTCATGTCTTCTGTCAACATGGTTCATATACTGTCCTCAAATTATCTCCTTTGTTTAGTACAAGTGTTCCCGTAGCTAGAAAATCCACTTTTTCATTCACTCAGACTCCTGCGTATCCTGGACAGTATATCCATGTGATTCCCTGTAATTCTGATGCACTGTATCCACTCACGCCACAGTAGTTCATTTTGAACCTTCTACAGTATCGACTGAGAATCACACACAAGAATTCCTCGGCTAACTTTGTCTTCTGCTATTCAAATCAGAGCTGCAGTGATTGTATCATCATCATCATCATCATGTGTGCCCTGTCAAATGGCGTAGGCGCTCATGTGTCTCCACAGATCACGATCCTTGGTTACCTAAAACAGCTCTCTTGATAATATCCCTCTATGCCATCGTTTCAGCCCATCCAGCATCATCTCTCTTTATCTGCCTCTACCCCTTTTTTTACCTTTTTCCACTGATCTTTCCAGTTTTCATGATGTTCTCCAATGTCTCCCTTCTCATTATGTGGTCAAAGAATAGTGTTTGTCTCTTTCTTATTGTTGAATATAGAGATGTACTTTCATTAGCTTCTTTCAAGCAATCGTTGTTAGTTACCCTGGCCGTCCAAGGTATTCGTAATATTCGTCTCAGAAACCACATCTCTGTTGCTTCCAAATTCTTCCTAATTTGTTCACTGACCTTCCAAGATTTGTATGCAAATAATTCAAACCTGAATGGCTGATATCCCTGGCACCAGTCGAGCAATTGCATCCCAGTTCTTGTTCTCTGAATGAGCAAAATCTGAAGTGACCAGTGTCTTCAATATGAGGTCCAGAGTTAGGTACATCTTCACCATATTTCTGTGGGACAACAGAAACTGATGATTAACAATAGAAACTACAAAGCAGGCAAAAATCATACAGACCAAACTGATAACAGGACCACAATTGGACCTAGACATACAGGAGTTGAGTTGAGTCAAGAATTGACATCACAGCACTCGAAGCATTCCCATGCATGCTCCGTCCTCATCTTCAGCAGCTAGCGCAGAGTTCCAGTACTGATGGTACCGGTCACAATCTGGTTATATGTCCATCTTGCCTTTCCTCTCAGTGTAGTGAGCTGGCTAGACCCTCTGGTTACACCCAGGTGCCTCATTCTCTCCAGGCCATACTAATATTTTTTCTCTACTGATTTTCTTGCTTGTTCCCAAAGGGCCTTGACCACATCTGCCTTGTCATGTATCAATTCACCACCCAGTGGTGCAGATCTAGCCAATCTATCTGCCTGTTCATTACCCAAAACGCCGGTATATCTTGGAGAAAAGGTAGACATACAGGAATGGACAACACATCCATTTATAGACACAAAGCCATCAAAACTGGCACAGTTCCTCCAGTCTCAAGCAATACACATGGCACAATAAAATCAGACCATAAGTATAACCAAATTTTGCCGCTAGCAGCAGGTTAAATGAGTATTGTTTTTTTTTTATGTATATAGTAATGGCACAATAGAAAGCAGTGGCCAACAATAAATATCAAAGTAAAATGGAGAGATGCTATAAAAAAGAACAAGTTTCTCCTATCAGGCACAGTCATGAAATATGTAAACACAGTAATTGCATAAGATAGTTGCTAGAGGCTCCAAAGCCAACAGTGCCCACTAGAAATGGAGTTTCTCTGTTGATAGAAGTAGTCATCAAGATAAGTTGGCCTTACACACACAAAATTATGACATGAGGTATTTTGCCAGCCCAAATGTAAACTGGCTACTTGCCATACTAAATACCACGACACAACGGCTGCACAAACGACAGGAATTCCACATGGAAAATGCAGCTCACAGCGCTGCACCAAGCACTTAACTCAGTAGCTTAGGCAGTAAAACTGTAGACTACCGTCCATATGTGGAAACTGCATCTATCCTTTGGATATTTTCTCCAGGGTATGCAGCTGTGTTAGGAAATGAGCAGGCTGATAGCCTGGCCGGCTGTGCACCCCCTGGTGGTAAATTGATGTATGTCAAGCTAGATATAATGAGGGCCCTTTGGGATCGAGTTAACAGTGCAGATCCGCATAGATTATTACGGTCTGAGGAGAATGGCGCTGTGAGGAGTTATTAGGGAATTTGGCGATGCTCAACACTCAGGGGGAAGGAGGAGACAGATATACAATCAGACGGCTAATGGTGCCATCAGAATTGGAACTCTTCGCTTGCTGCTGAAGATGGGGAGGGAGCATTTATGGGAGTGTCCCGAGTGCAATGACGGGGGGGGGGGGGGGGGGGGGGGGGGGGGGGGGGGGGGGGGGGGGGGGGGGGGGGGTTAAAAGTGTCTAAGATATTTTGTCCAGGTGGTAAAGATGGTAAAGATGGTGTGACTGATGGCTGAGAAGCCGAACCAATCCAATTTGTTTCTTAATTATTATATTTTTTAAAAATAAATTTAGATGGGGGGAACGCTTTGCCTAGAAAATGTGTTAGGTGAAAGGAGGGAGAGGTGGAAATTCTAAGCAGGGCTATCCTCCGAATACCGGTCCTAAATTATCAAGGCCGAAAATATACCCTAACAGGGCCTCAGTCAGCTATCAATTGCGAACTTCCGAGGACTATACCGCCATCTCCAAATTGCGGAGTTCTGGGGATTATACCGCCATCACCGAGAGTATCTCTCATGCGGAGAGCAAATAAAATAAAGGAAGCTGCAGGAGATGCGGTAGCTGCTGCTTGTGAGTTGCCAGAAGTTCGCAACTGACACGTGACTGAGGCCCTATTAGGGTATATTTTCGGCCTCGATAATTTGGGACCGTTATTCGGAGAATAGCCCTAAGCAGTGCCCACCCCCACCCCCACCTTTTCCCCCTAAGCTTTGTGACCACAAAATGATATGTTATTACAATCGCTATTACTGCACTCTGGGCATTTCCATGGGTAGTCAGTCTTCCTGTTTATTAATCACACCAAGGTCCCTTCAAGTGGCTCAACCTAAAAGACTCAAGGGAGATTCCTAGATACCCTGTTCCGTCAAGTCTAGAGACGTTACATTTAATTTAATGTATCTGCAACGAAAGGATCACCACAGTCTGGTGGGATTGATTCAGCAGGGAGTGACGAGAGGTGCTAGGAGATGCTCGAGGCTCAGGAAAGGCAAGACGGACGTTTAATCAGAATGCTACTGGCACCATTAGTATCGGAACTCTTCGCTGGCTGCTGAAGATAGGGACGGAACGCTTATGGGAATTGGGAATGCCCCGAGTGCTGTGATGTCGGTTCTTGAATCAAATCATGTAACGCCTATACTATACAGTAAGTACTACACTACTCTGTTGAGACCTATTCTGAATCCTGCTTTCCTGCGCGAGCATACGACTATAGTTAGTATGAGAAGAGAATAAAGCAGACACAATGAGTCTGTGTCAGCCGGCGTCTCCGGCGTTTCATTTCATTTTTGACTGTCAGTTTATTGTTTTAATTATTATTTTAAAAACCAAAAAGAGCTGGATTGATTACCGTTTGTCCAATTTCACATGAAAACATCAGCAAGAAAGCCAGACTTTTATAAAATTTTTGCTACAAAGTGGAAATAATGTGTTATATTATCAGAAAATGTTGATATTTATTTTGAATATCTCCAAACACATGAAGTAAACATGGCGGACTAAGCGTTTAGCGTCACCAGGGTTTCGGGGAAATGCAAAAATGTAGATCAGATAGATGACGAAATAAACAAATCTTTGACACTTCCTTCAATTAGTTAGTAAGTCGACAGATTATTATTTCACATCGAACCAGTCAGTCCAAAAGTGCTCGGATCCCCTCCTGAGTAAATCCGTCAGCGTGTGGTAGCTGACAACACCAGTTTTGCATTGGTTTATACAGTGGAGCGGCAGCAGCCAATTGATCAGCCTGCTCGTTATCTGGCACATCTGAATACCTGGACAGAAAATCTATGACTTGCTCCTTATCTTAGCCTTATCAAGGAATGCTAGGCACTCTCTGTGAAGGACACCAGTTTCAATTTTCTGAAGCATGCTCTGTGAGTCCGTTCATTAAATCATCAAGTGCCCTGTCAGCTGGTGTAGGTGTTAGTGCATCTCCACAAAACTCGGTCTTTGGTGTTCTGGATCAATTCCACTGAAGATATCCCTCCATGCCACTGTCTTAAGCCATCCACCATCGTTTCTCTTGGTCTGCCTCTGCCTCTAGTACCGCTGATCTTTCCAGTCGTGACAATATTTTTCAGTGCTGCTTTTCTCATTACATGACCAAAGAACTTTGTCTCGTTCTCCTTCTTGTATATAATGTTCTACTTTCATTAGCCATTTCCAGACAATCATCCTAAGTTATTCTGGCAATCCAGGGTGTATTCAACACTTTTCTCAAGAACCACACCTCAGTTGCCTCCAAACTCTTCCTAATATGTTTGTTCAAAAAACAAAACAAAAATGATGTACTGCCACACAATAGAGCAGCTTCGGTGCAACATTTCAGTACTCGTTTTCTGATATTTTAATGAGAGTGTTTTATTACACAAAATACTTTTCATCTTCTGAAAAGCTGCCTTGCCTGTCCTATTTTGCTCTTAATTTCTGTCACACATCGTCCATCAGATGTTATGACTGTCCCCAAATAC
Organism: Candidula unifasciata; assembly: GCA_905116865.2. Classification (NCBI taxonomy): domain Eukaryota; kingdom Metazoa; phylum Mollusca; class Gastropoda; order Stylommatophora; family Geomitridae; genus Candidula; species Candidula unifasciata. The sequence continues at coordinate 243,059 of CAJHNH020000366.1, forward strand.
TTGCATTTATTGACATGGTTAAGCACTTTCCAATCTATTACTGTCCGTTACAAAATGTCGGGATGTGCTGCTCTCAAGACATCGAAAAGCTACAGTTACTGCCTCCACCTCCATTCTCATGCTGGATGTTGTGACGATGTACGCAGGGCTGTCTGTGTTTAAACAGTGTCTGTTCACCTTTGCAATAAAATCCCACCCACACTTCTTACCGCTTACTGCAGATCTATATGTGTATATAGGCCTAATGATGTCACCTGGGGATTCATTTTATTTATTAGTTCTTGCATCGCTGACTCCTGTTTCACCAGCTACCCATTGCCAACATCGTCGGTCGAAACCACTGTAAATACTATAATCACTAGTTATTGTAACTAAAGAGGCATCCCTCGCTTAGACGTTGCGAGTCCGACGTAACGCGATCTAAACCCACTGCTGGCTGCGTGGACTTTTGTAATGTTAAGGGGAGTCGCAGGTCGACCCAGCCTAAAATGGGTACCAGGATGTATGTCCTGGAGAAGTCAAGACAGCAGGCGTAATGCTGACCACATTAGCCACCTTGTACGGTTGGTCAATCAATATATGGGTGCTCATTCCATGTGCCGGTTGCGCCCAAGGCGCGAAAAGGGATCTTCACTTTGTTACTTATTGTAAAAGTTATTATAAAATAGAATAAAAAGCTATTCTAAATAAGATGAAAGTTAAGTTATATGTTATTTTAAAAGATCCCTCTTGGAACGAGTGAACAGTGCAGAAGCGCAAATGGATCATTACGGTCTGGGGAAAATGGCGTTGCGAGGAGTTAGCAGGGAATTTGGCCGACGTTCAACCCTCAAGGGAAAAGTGAGACGGATATACAATCAGATACTGGTACTGGTGTCATCGGAATGTGAACTCTTCGTAGCTGCTGAAGATGGGGACGGGGCGCTTATAGAGGTGTCCCGAGTGCTGGGATGTCGATTTCCTAAATCCTTATATAATATCACTAAAAGTTAAAAGTAGTGGTGATGGTAGTGGTGGTAGCAGTAGTATGAAAGACTTTTTTTTTTAGTCATCCCTTTTTTTCAACGTTACTTTAGTAGACACTTTGTGAGCACCGAAACCATGTTTAGACACTTTGGGGTGTGTACCGGCATCTATTTTTCTAAAGTAGAAAACACGGATAGTAGTAGCAGCAGCAGCAGTAGCAGCAGCAGTAGTAGTAGTAGTAGTAGTAGTAGTAGTAGTAGTAGTAGTAGTAGTAGTAGTAGTAGTAGCAGCAGCAGCAGCAGCATCAGTAGTAGCAGTAGTAGTAGGAGTAGTAGTAGTCGTAGTAGTTGTAGTAGTAGTAGTAGTAGCAGTAGTAGTAGTAGTAGCAGTAGTAGTAGCAGTAGTAGTAGTAGCAGTAGTAGTAGCAGTAGTACTCGAAGTAGTAGTAGTAGTGTAGTTAGTAGTAGAAGCAGTAGTAGCACTAGTAGTAGTAGCAGTAGTAGTAATAGTAGTAGTAGTAGTAGTAGTAGTAGTAGTAGTAGTAGTAGTAGTAGTAGTAGTAGTAGTAGTAGTAGTAGTAGTAGTAGTAGTAGTAGTAGTAGTTGTTGTTGTTGTTGTAGCAGCAGCAGTAATAGTAGTAGTAGTAGTCATCATCATCATCAGTTCTCGTTATGCCTATTGGCACATGAGGCTTCAAAGAGGACTTTCCATGCTTTCCTGTCCTGTGCAATCTTCAGTCCAGTTTTCCATGTCAAAGATGCCGCACTCAGGTCACTTTCCATCGTTCGTCTCCATGTTGTTTTTGGGCGCCCCTGTTTTCTCTTTCCCTCTGGTGTCCATGTGAGAGCTGTTTTGGCAGGTATATCAGAAGTCATTCTCATAACTTGGCCAAGCCATTTCCATCTTCTTTTGGTAATCATACTGTCTAAAGTTTCTTGGTTTGTGGCTTGAAGAAGTTTAGTGTTTGAGATTGTATCTGGCCAGAAAATTTTGATAATTCTACGTAGACATGTGTGGTGGATGGTGGACAGTAGTAGTAGTAGTAGTAGTAGTAGTAGTAGTAGTAGTAGTAGTAGTAGTAGTAGTAGTAGTAGTAGTAGTAGTAGTAGTAGTAGTATCAGTAGTAGTAGTAGTAGCAGTAGTAGTAGCACTAGTAGTAGTAGCAGTAGTGTTAATAGTAGTAGTAGTAGTAGTAGTAGTAGTAGTAGTAGTTGTTGTTGTTGTTGTTGTTGTTGTAGCAGCAGCAGCAATAGTAGTAGTAGTAGTAGTAGTAGTAGTAGTAGTAGTAGTAGTAGTAGTAGTAGTAGTAGTAGCAGCAGCAGCAGCAGCAGTAGTAGTATCAGTAGTAGTAGTAGCAGTAGTAGTAGCAATAGTAGTAGTAGCAGTAGTACTAGTAGTAGTAGTAGTAGTAGTAGTAGTAGTAGTAGTAGTAGTAGTAGTAGTAGTAGTAGTAGTAGTAGTAGTAGTAGTAGTTGTTGTTGTTGATGTTGTTGTTGTTGTTGTTGTTTTTGTAGCAGCAGCAGCAATAGTAGTAGTAGTAGTAGTAGTAGTAGTAGTAGTAGTAGTAGTAGTAGTAGTAGTAGTAGTAGTAGTAGTAGTAGTAGTAGTAGTAGTAGTAGTAGTAGTAGTAGTAGTGGTTGTGTTGGTATCGGTATTTTTCTTCTTGTGATCGCTCTATGATTTACATCGACAGACACGTTCTTGCGATAAACTTTACTGATTTTAAGGGTTCCCTCTTAGTCCCATACAACTTTGAGTCCAGTGTTGACTCAGTGGACCAGTATTCACTTCCTAATGGGCTGTACAAGGGACAGTTTTGCAGGTCATGTTCTGTTATCTGCATACACAGCCCACAAGGACACACTGGTGAACTACTTAGTCGAAACTTATGCATATGGTTGTGAAAGTAGTGATGGTGACTGTGGTGGTAGTAGTAGTAGTAGTAGTAGTGTGCTGAATGGCACATAGACATACTGATGTATTTGAAATTATATAATATATATATATATATATATATATATATATATATATATATATATATATATATATATATATATATATATATATATATATATATCTTGAAATGCAAATTAAAAAAGATAGTTTAGATTTATAGTCGAGTAAGGGGGCTGAAAAATAAAATCCTTACCTGCACAGTCCGTGGCGACAACACAAGGCATGCGACCCTAAAGAGTCAGGCTGGAAGTTGCCAATACACCGCACAAGTGGTAAATGCAGGCAGCAGTTGGTTGGCTTTTGTTGTTCTTGAAGGGGTGGACACGTAAGTAAAATTAAAGGACCCCCTTTTCACACCTTCAGATGTATTAAACACATACGGCTAGACTTATATTTCATAGACCTATCGTTACTCGGGGGGGGGGGGGTATGTGGTCAGAATTCCACCAGCTGCCTTTACTTCCCAGTACCTTTACCAGGAGCCCATGTACAAAGCTGGGTCGACCTGGGAGCTATGGTCCTTTCGAAAAATGTATCCAGCACCCTCCGTATTTGAACCTACGACCTTCAGTTCCGCAGGCAAGCGTCTAGCCGCTAAACAACGACTGTTCTCTGGGCATTCAAATGATGAATTAAGAATCGACATTATAGAACTCAGGACACTCCCATAATCTCTCCGTCCCCATCGACAGCAGCAAGTGAAGAATTATAATTCCGATGGCAAACGTAACTGTTTGATTGTACAAGGTCCGACAGTTAAGTAATGAGACTGATTTTATTATGGTCAAGACAAAAATGCCATCTACGAAGTAAAGCATAAAATCTAAAGAGGCAACATTAGTCTATTATCTGGCAACTTTTCATCGCTGCTCGATAAGCAGACAACAAACAAGCCGCCATTTTGTTGACCTAGTTAGAGGTGCGTTGTTACGTAATCAGCTTCTAGCAAAAAGCTAAAATTAAATTACTTTTTAAAAACTCAGAAAAGCGCAATTGAAACAGTTCAACTGATGCAACAAGTTTATGGGGATAATTGTTTATCTGGTGCACACATTTTCAGTTGGTATTCACGATTCAAAAGTGGTGTGGAAATGATTACTAATGCACCAAGGCTTGGACCCCACATTTTTCTTCTTAATGATGAACTCATTGGAAAAGTCAGAGAACGGATACAAGAAGATCATTGTTTTACAATAAGGATGATGGCTGATGAATCTTGTGTTAATAGAAAGACCATTCAAAACACTTTATTGCAAGATTTTGGCAAGAAAAAAAAATTGCTTGCCGGTTTGTACCACATTAGTTGTCTGATGAAAAAAAAAAAAAAAAAAAAAAAAAAACAGCGAGTATCCGTGAGACATCATCAAAACAAGAATTTTTTGCCCTAAAACAAGTGTGTGTTCTCAGCCTTCCACCCTATCCCCCGGATTTGTCTCCCGGTGATTTATACTCCCAAAATTAAAGTTACGATTGAAAGGACGCTTATTCAACGATATTGATGACGTCCAAAAGACCGTAATGTCGATTTTAGGGGGCCATAACAACAGAAGAACTACAGAGGTCGTTCCAGTTTTTGTTAGATCGTGCCACTTGCTGTATCAATGCACAATGGGCTTACTTTGAATCAGATAGGGGTTTAAATCTTCAACTGTTGATTATTTTAAGTTTCATGTAAGTAGTCTCAATACTTAATTGTCGGACCTTGTATATTCCATGCGCCTTCCCCTTAAGTGTTGAGCATCGGCCAGATGAAAACGGGGCAGTTACACCAAATTATTGGTATGGGTGGGGAGGGGCGTGGTTGTGATCTCTCGAAATACCTTAGCTCAAACAGATTCCGATAGCCCTGAGCTTTGAGCAATAAAGATAATTCTAAGCATTTAATGCTTGAATCTGGCAACACCTTGGCCTCGAAGTCTAGTCCCAGCTTGTCGAGTTTCTGTGTTATCTGTTAGCGGAGCTTCTTATCCTCTCTGCTACTGCAACTTTAGAGGAAGGGGTACAAGGTGCTCTCTGTCTGTGAGATCAAAGATCGTGTTAACTTGACCTTATCAACAAACTACACTTCTCTTCCCTCAATAGTTCTGTATATTTGAGGAATTATTCGTGTTATTTCAACAGCATAAAAAGTCTGGTTTCTCTTATATTAGAAACGTAATAACAGGTGATAGCAGAAGTGAAAGAGAAATAAAAAAGAAAGTAGGAATGACTAGAACTATCTTTGAAAAGATGCGATTATTATTGATAGCTCATCATCATCATGTAGCAGGTCCTTTGCAAAACGTCGCTCTCATCACAGTCTGCCTGAAAGAAACTCTGTCTCTCGCCAGTTCTCCCGCCTCATGAACTTTCACACTCAAGGAGTCACTTATTTCCTGTGCCCATCTTTGTGTTGGTAGACCCCGGTCCCTCTTTCCTGGTACCATGCCTTCTGTTATAATTTTTTTCCAATCTGTCGTGGCGCTTGATATGACCAAAATATTTCAGCTTTCGAGAAAGGATGCTGTTTATTAGCCAATCTTCTTTGATGTTCAGATCTTTCAAGATGTCAATATTTCTCCTCTTTTTTGTCCAAGATATTGTGAGAATCTTTCTATAGCATTTCAGCTCAAACGCCCTATTCTCTTTTTAAAGACTGAGAGTTTTGATAGCTAGAGATCACATTACAAATGAGAATCGTCACATGTTTTACGGATTTAACCCGGCCGAGCTGTGAAGAAACTTGGACAACGAACAGGCAACTAGATATTTGAACCGAGTCTCTGGAGAAGTGTTTAAACAGAAGAAAATGAAAGTTTTTCAAGGAAACTAAAGCATTCGAATAGAGAGGTAATTGAGAGACTGCGAATGAAAAGAAAGTTACTGAAGGAAATTGAAAAAAAAGAGACTACTGAAATATTTTGGTACTAGAGGGAAAGGTCGAGGCCAAGAAAGCAAGAGGTTGACAACGATACGAGTGGAAAAACAAAATAAAGAGATGGGCGAACAGCAATATGACTGAGTGGGCAACTAAGACAAGAGACAGAGTGTGTTGGAGATCAATTGGAGCCAACCTTCACATGTTGTTTTTGGGCGCCCCTGTTTTCTCTTTCCCTCTGGTGTCCATGTGAGAGCTGTTTTGGCAGGTATATCAGAAGTCATTCTCATAACTTGGCCAAGCCATTTCCATCTTCTCTTGGTAATCATACTGTCTAAAGTTTCTTGGTTTGTGGCTTGAAGTAGTTTAGTATTTGAAATTGTATCTGGCCAGAAAATTTTGATAATTCTACGTAGACATGTGTGGTGGATGGTGGACAGTAGTAGTAGTAGTAGTAGTAGCAGTAGTAGTAATAGTAGTAGTAGCAGCAGCAGTAGTAGTAGTAGTAGCAGTAGTAGTAGTAGTAGTAGTAGTATTAGTAGTAGTAGTAGTAGTAGTAGTAGTAATAGTAGTAGTAGTAGTAGTAGTAGTAGCAGTAGTAGTAGTAGTAGTAGTAGTAGTAGTAGTAGTAGTAGTAGTAGTAGTAGTAGTAGTAGTAGTAGTAGTAGTAGTAGTAGTAGTAGTAGTAGTAGTAGTAGTAGTAGTAGTAGTAGTAGTAGTAGTAGTAGTAGTAGTAGTAGTTGTTGTTGTTGTTGTTGTTGTAGCAGCAGCAGTAATAGTAGTATTAGTAGTCATCATCATCATCAGTTCTCGTTATGCCTAGTGGCACATGAGGCTTCAGAGAGGACTTTCCATGCTTTCCTGTCCTGTGCAATCTTCAGTGCAGTTTTCCATGTCAAAGATGCCGCACTCAGGTCACTTTCCATCGTTCGTCTCCATGTTGTTTTTGGGCGCCCCTGTTTTCTCTTTCCCTCTGGTGTCCATGTGAGAGCTGTTTTGGCAGGTATATCAGAAGTCATTCTCATAACTTGGCCAAGCCATTTCCATCTTCTTTTGGTAATCATGCTGTCTAAAGTTTCTTGGTTTGTGGCTTGAAGTAGTTTAGTGTTTGAGATTGTATCTGGTCAGAAAATTTTGATAATTCTACGTAGACATGTGTGGTGGATGGTGGACAGTAGTAGTAGTAGTAGTAGTAGTAGTAGTAGTAGTAGTAGTAGTAGTAGTAGTAGTAGTAGTAGTAGTAGTAGTAGTAGTATCAGTAGTAGTAGTAGTAGCAGTAGTAGTAGCACTAGTAGTAGTAGCAGTAGTGTTAATAGTAGTAGTAGTAGTAGTAGTAGTAGTAGTAGTAGTAGTAGTAGTAGTAGTAGTAGTAGTAGTAGTAGTAGTAGTAGTAGTAGCAGCAGCAGCAGTAGTAGTATCAGTAGTAGTAGTAGCAGTAGTAGTAGCAATAGTAGTAGTAGCAGTAGTAGTAGTAGTAGTAGTAGTAGTAGTTGTTGTTGTTGATGTTGTTGTTGTTGTTGTTGTTGTAGCAGCAGCAGCAATAGTAGTAGTAGTAGTAGTAGTAGTAGTAGTAGTAGTAGTAGTAGTAGTAGTAGTAGTAGTAGTAGTAGTAGTAGTAGTAGTAGTAGTAGTAGTAGTAGTGGTGGTGGTGTTGGTATCGGTATTTTTCTTCTTGTGATCGCTCTATGATTTACATCGACAGACACGTTCTTGCGATAAACTTTACTGATTTTAAGGGTTCCCTCTTAGTCCCATACAACTTTGAGTCCAGTGTTGACTCAGTGGACCAGTATTCTCTTCCTAATGGGTTGTACAAGGGACAGTTTTGCAGGTCATGTTCTGTTATCTGCATACACAGCCCACAAGGACACACTGGTGAACTACTTAGTCGAAACTTATGCATATGGTTGTGAAAGTAGTGATGGTGACTGTGGTGGTAGTAGTAGTAGTAGTGTGCTGAATGGCACATAGACATACTGATGTATTTGAAAATATATATATATATATATATATATATATATATATATATATATATATATATATATATATATATATATATATATATATATATATATATATATATATATATATATATATCTTGAAATGCAAATTAAAAAAGATAGTTTAGATTTATAGTCGAGTAAGGGGGCTGAAAAATAAAATCCTTACCTGCACAGTCCGTGGCGACAACACAAGGCATGCGACCCTAAAGAGTCAGGCTGGAAGTTCCCAATACACCGCACAAGTGGTAAATGCAGGCAGCAGTTGGTTGGCTTTTGTTGTTCTTGAAGGGGTGGACACGTAAGTAAAATTAAAGGACCCCCTTTTCACACCTTCAGATGTATTAAACACATACGGCTAGACTTATATTTCATAGACCTATCGTTACTCGGGGGGAGGGGGGGAGGGGGGTATGTGGTCAGAATTCCACCAGCTGCCTTTACTTCCCAGTACCTTTACCAGGAGCCCATGTACAAAGCTGGGTCGACCTGGGAGCTATGGTCCTTTCGAAAAATGTATCCAGCACCCTCCGTATTTGAACCTACGACCTTCGGTTCCGCAGGCAAGCGTCTAGCCGCTAAACAACGACTGTTCTCTGGGCATTCAAATGATGAATTAAGAATCGACATTATAGAACTCAGGACACTCCCATAATCTCTCCGTCCCCATCGTCAGCAGCAAGTGAAGAATTATAATTCCGATGGCAAACGTAACTGTTTGATTGTACAAGGTCCGACAGTTAAGTAATGAGACTGATTTTATTATGGTCAAGACAAAAATGCCATCTACGAAGTAAAGCATAAAATCTAAAGAGGCAACATTAGTCTATTATCTGGCAACTTTTCATCGCTGCTCGATAAGCAGACAACAAACAAGCCGCCATTTTGTTGACCTAGTTAGAGGTGCGTTGTTACGTAATCAGCTTCTAGCAAAAAGCTAAAATTAAATTACTTTTTAAAAACTCAGAAAAGCGCAATTGAAACAGTTCAACTGATGCAACAAGTTTATGGGGATAATTGTTTATCTGGTGCACACATTTTCAGTTGGTATTCACGATTCAAAAGTGGTGTGGAAATGATTACTAATGCACCAAGGCTTGGACCCCACATTTTTCTTCTTAATGATGAACTCATTGGAAAAGTCAGAGAACGGATACAAGAAGATCATTGTTTTACAATAAGGATGATGGCAGATGAATCTTGTGTTAATAGAAAGACCATTCAAAACACTTTATTGCAAGATTTTGGCAAGAAAAAAAAATTGCTTGCCGGTTTGTACCACATTAGTTGTCTGATGAAAAAAGAAAAAGAAAAAAACAGCGAGTATCCGTGAGACATCATCAAAACAAGAATTTTTTGCCCTAAAACAAGTGTGTGTTCTCAGCCTTCCACCCTATCCCCCGGATTTGTCTCCCGGTGATTTATACTCCCAAAATTAAAGTTACGATTGAAAGGACGCTTATTCAACGATATTGATGACGTCCAAAAGACCGTAATGTCGATTTTAGGGGGCCATAACAACAGAAGAACTACAGAGGTCGTTCCAGTATTTGTTAGATCGTGCCACTTGCTGTATCGATGCACAAAGGGCTTACTTTGAATCAGATAGGGGCTTAAATCTTCAACTGTTGATTATTTTAAGTTTCATGGAAGTATTCTCAATACTTAATTGTCGGACCTTGTATATCCCACGCGCCTTCCCTTTAAGTGTTGAGCGTCGGCCAGATGAAAACTGGGCAGCTTCACCAAATTATTGGTATGGGTGGGGGGAGGGGCGTGGTGGTGATCTCTCGAAATACCTTAGCTCAACAGATTCCGCCAGCCCTGAGCTTTGAGCAATAAAGATAATTCTAAGCATTTAATGCTTGAATCTGGCAACACCTTGGCCTCGAAGTCTAGTCCCAGCTTGTCGAGTTTCTGTGTTATCTGTTAGCGGAGCTTCTTATCCTCTCTGCTACTGCAACTTTAGAGGAAGGGGCACAAGGGGCTCTCTGTCTGTGAGATCAAAGATCGTGTTAACTTGACCTTATCAACAAACTACACTTCTCTTCCCTCAATAGTTCTGTATATTTGAGAAATTATTCGTGCTTTTTCAACAGCATTAAAAGTCTGGTTTCTCTTATATTAGAAACGTAATAACAGGTGATAGCAGAAGTGAAAGAGAAATAAAAAAGAGAGTAGGAATGACTAGAACTATCTTTGAAAAGATGCGATTATTATTGATAGCTCATCATCATCATCATCATGTAGCAGGTCCTTTGCAGAACGTCGCTCTCATCACAGTCTGCCTGAAAGAAACTCGGTCTCTCGCCAGTTCTCCCGCCTCGTGAACTTTCACACTCAAGGAGTCACTTATTTCCTGTGCCCAACTTTGTGTCGGTAGACCCCGGTCCCTCCTTCCTGGTACCATGCCTTCTGTTATAATTTTTTTCCAATCTGTCGTGGCGCTTGATATGACCAAATTATTTCAGCTTTCGAGAAAGGATGCTGTTTATTATACAATCTTCTTTGATGTTCAGATCTTTCAAGATGTCAATATTTCTCCTCTTCTTTGTCCAAGATATTGTGAGAATCTTTCTATAGCATTTCAGCTCAAACGGCCTATTCTCTTTTTAAAGACTGAGAGTTTTGATAGCTAGAGATCACATTACAAATGAGAATCGTCACATGTTTTACGTATTTAACCCGGCCGAACTGTGAAGAAACTTGGACAACGAACAGGCAACTAGATATTTGAACCGAGTCTCTGGAGAAGTGTTTATACAGAAGAAAATGAAAGTTTTTCAAGGAAACTAAAGCATTCGAATAGAGAGGTAATTGAGAGACTGCGAATGAAAAGAAAGTTACTAAAGGAAATAACAAAAAAAAAAGAGACTACTGAAATAATATTGTACTAGAGGGAAAGGTCGAGGCCAAGAGAGCAAGAGGTTGAGTGGAAGAACAAAATAAAGAGATGGGCGAACAGCAATATTACTTAGTGGGCAACCAAGACAAGAGACAGAGTGTGTTGGAAATCTATTGGAGCCAACCTTCACTGTGTAAACGGTACCTGATGGATTCACTGAATAGTCTATGGTTAAGTACTAGCAAGGAAATGAAAGTTCAAACTTGCAGAGCATGCATCTTTCCTGTAGCAATGTACGGATGAGAGTCGTGGACTATCTTCCAATCACTAAGGACGAAAACATAGGTTACGGGATGACGAAATTCAAGGAGGACATCATGAATGCACTGGCCACTATTCAGACACAAAAGGAACAACCAACTAAAGCAAGGGAAGACGAGGCGGGCATCAATGATCTGCGGGATAACCAACAACTTCTCGCGAAAGAAGTCGCAATGATCAAGAAGGCACTAGCTGAAACAGAGGAAAAGTTACGAAGAGCATACGAAGAAAACAACAGACTTAACAAGGAACTGCAAGCAACCAACAGAGTGATGGAAGAAAGAGAGAAAGCACGGAAAGAGGCAACAAGAAGGCAGCAAATACAGGGAGCCGAGACCTAGAAAAAGCCACATCAAACACCAGATAAGAAAACTCAGACATCGCTGATGAAACAGTTTCCGTTGGCAACAGTTGACCAAATAAACGAACGCATCAGGGAGCTGGAAGACCCGAACTTCTTTAACTCAGAACTGCAAGATGATGACGTTCTTTGGTCATCACCAGAGGAACCATATCGACAGCCAAAACCTGAAGTCAAACGAGGTCGACACCGTTACCCCAAACACTAATACCAGATACGACACAACCAAGGCCAAAATTACCGAAACCATATGTAGGAGCAGTACTTTACAACAAGGATACGAGAAAATCACCAAATAATACCAGACCTCAGCAGTATAGCCATCAGTACCTGCCCAAGTCAATCGACCGCAGGTCCTTATTAGGATAGGCAATTTACTTTCCCCGGAAACAACAAACAGCCAAGGAATACCACAATAAATCGATTCAACATCCAATCATCTTGAGCGCAGCACAGGGCCAGCCAGATTACAAAAACAACAGCAAGAGCGGAAACCACAACAAATAGAAAGTGACAATATTGAACACAATCCAGAATCAAATAAGATCGCGACCAGAAAACGTCACCACAAATATAGCTGAAAGGAAAGTGAGCATTTCTCTACTGATTCCGTGCTTGCCCCAAAAGGGCCTTCCC
>CAJHNH020000366.1:257500-270000 GCA_905116865.2 Candidula unifasciata
TTTTTTCTTCTTTTTCTTCTTCTTTTTTTTTTCCCTTTTCTTCTTCTTTTTTTTCTTCTTTTTCCTCTTTTTCTTTTTCTCTTCTTCTTCTTTTTTTCTTCTTCTTTTCTTCCCCCTCCCCTTTTTCTTCCTTCTTCTTTTCTTCTTTTCTTTTTCCCTTTTTTTTCTTCTTCTCTTCTCTTTTCTTCTTTTTTCTTTTTTTTTCTTTTTCTTTTCTTTTTCTTCTTTTCTCTTTTCCTTTTTTCTTTTTCTTCTCTTTTCGATCTTTCTGTCAAAAAACCCTTTTAAGGGGGCTTAAAAAATTAATCGAGCATCTTTATCTTCCCGCACCATAAAGTTTTTTTTATTTGGGAGGAAGAGGCGGGCCCAAAAACTTTAGTTACGGGCCTAGCTACAGAGTCACAGCGGGAGGGTGCGTCACCGCCGCGGGCTAAGGGTATGTTCTTTTTCACCAGACATGCTGCATATGTTAGAAAGGTTATTAAATTTATAAATTTTGAAGGGTATTTCAAACCTCCACGGTCAAGCAGCTGTATATAGTCTGTTGACATTGCACCTGAGTCAACATCATTTGATAATGGCCTGTCCATCTGCAATAAAGTCTTGCAGGCAGCACACCTAATTTTTTTGTTCAGCTTACTTGAGACAAAATCCAGCAATATACACCAGTGACTCCTCTGAACCTTCCGAAACCAATAATTCACACTCATTTGGGTTTATTTGAAAAAAAAACCTTGTTCACGTCCAGGTGAACAGCATCAGTCATTATGTCATCCCCAGTTTCATCTTCTTTGCTGCTAAGAAACTCTGAGAGGTCACGGATAGAAAAATCTCCATAAGTTGATGAGGACATACTTAACAGTGAGTAAACTTTAAGTTTCTTTTCTGCTTCTAAAACTTGCTGCACAGATACTAGGTAGTTTGCTCCTGACAACTGCCGATATTCACCAAACCGAGCTTCTAAGTTGTCAGTCTGTAACTTTCCAAGAAGTATAAAAACTGGATTCTGTGGTTGCAAATAGATATTTGATTAGAGAAAGCACTGCGGTCACTGTATGCAGCAGTGCACTGTGTGTTTCCTTGGTCAGTTTTCCTTGACAGCCAGGCAGCTTGTCCCATTTTCTTAGCCATTCAGCAAACTGTTCAAGATAATGCACTTGTTCATCATCATTTGACAATACAGGATTTGAGAATGAGTTCAGTGTCTTTTTACCTACAAATTTACTTTTTACATTAACAATATGCCACCATCTAAGGATGGCTTCAATAAAATCTGCTGTTTCATTACTGCCTACTAGACGCAGAGCAGCAACATTGTATTCATCAAAAATTGCCAAGGCAAGAGGAACATTCTGTCTGTCCATGCTGGAGGGATAGATGGCTTTGTGGGAAAGTTTAGGTGCCAGTTTTGCAATATTCTTTTGCTCACTATAATACAGTTTCTTTAAATGAGAAAAGTTAGCTTCTGCAGCTCTATCAGTATCACAGGCGTTTAGCATTTGTCCAGTTATTAAAGGATAAGTAAATGTCTGGTTTGTGCCCTTCTGGTTGATCCAGTTCCTTCACATGCATTTTAGCAAGTGCACAGAATCATGCAGTAAAAATATTTTTTTATTAGCAAAATCTGGGTTCTCAATAAAAGTTTGGCTTGGTTTCATGAGATCACTGTAAACTCTTCGAATGACAGCACTATTATCTGCAATTACAGCAACCACTGTGAAACCACACTGCTGTACAAAGTGGATACAGTGGAGTAATTTCAAACGTAGATCCTGAGATGTCATTCTGTTCACAGGTGAAAGTTATATAATTTCCTGGTAGCTTCCAAAAACTGAAGATAAGAGGAAAGCCTGCACTGTTGTTGCTGCTTCTTTTGCATTGTCTGCATTGCCAAATATTTTGCCCCCAGAGTAAGTAATTGCAGATTTAACATATATTTCATCCATCTGAACTACTACAATCTTTTCTAGCTCTGTCAGTTTGTCTTGTTTCAATTTCAAGTACTGTGAAATGCTGCCAGTATGAGTAGACAATGACAACTGTGAAGTTAAATTGTGCAGTGTTCTTTGATGAGGCAGGCACAACATACAAGATTTTCTTATAAACCGGTAGCATGCTGGAGATTTAATGAACAGCATGAAAGCGAAACATAATGTGCTACAACTGTAACGCCTTCTGTTTTTTAACACGGTTAAAAGTTGCAGCTGCTCTGCAAGAAAGTTTACTTGTGTGTCAGTTACTTCATCAGCTGTCCCATTAGGAGTCCACTGTTGCTCTGCAGCACTCTTCAAAATACTTCCTGCTTCTTCCACTAAATCTGTGAAGCTATTTTGGCTATGAATTTTACTATAATCCCAGGCATTGTAATGAATTACAAGATTTTCAAGCTGTGACCATCTCACAAGTTTATTGTTGTCTACAATCCATTTAAGGTCTTTGTCTTTAACTTTTTTATTTTGAACAAAGACTTGTATAGTCATATCAAGTAACACCTTTATGCTGACACCTATGGATGGTGCAGAGTCTGACTGTATGGTAATGACATACAAAACAATACATGCTAAAGCATGCAGAAGTGTATTTCCAATTTTTTTCAAAGTGTCCTTTCAGTTTGTTTCCTATCTGTGACTCCAGATCTTGGAAATCTGTAATGATATCTGAGGACAGCCAATCATTCACTTTTCGATCGTAATTACGATTAATATGTGATACACGTTCCTCTGGAGTTTTGCGAGAGGCTGGTACTTTCACCGATAAATAGGATGGAAGATCTGGAAAGATAGTTGGATAAGCATCTTTTTTTAAAGCGGGATTCTTTCTTGGGAGTATATGCTCGATTCCAGATTTGTCTGTATATTTATGAGACACAATAAAATCTGACGTACGAAAATGTTTCACACATACTACACTGGTTTTCCCAGGAGTCGAATTTTTTCCGTGGAATGTGTTTCAGCCATTTGTCTCTTAAAAGAGAATTCGAAGGGAATCTGAAGCAACTTACATATCCACTAGAAAGGTCATAATTTGAACGACACTCAGGTACAGAACATTTAGCAGGCATAGTTCCTCGAAAACCAACACACTGACGATAAATCCAACGTAAATTGCAGAAATTGCTTACTAAATCTACTCCCTGAAATACCGCTTTTAGGTGAATCAGACGTGAAAATTAAACCACATTAAAAACTTTCACAAGAAAAATAAAACCGAACACACACTGATACAACCATTTTGTTTGCCTCGGGAAGTGACGTCACCAGTCGAGTTTCAGGGCCTGTAATTTTCGAAGGCGTCGGAAGAGGCAAGATTGTGTCTCTGTTGGCAGCAAAAGTTAACAGTGTTGGAGAACATGCACGGCATTTTCGGGTACCATGCAGCAAGGACACACTGTCCCTCTCTAGAGAGGCGATGAAGCAAGTCGAGCTGAGAATTTGGTGTGTGTATCTAGCCACTTTTCTTGGATACTATATTGTGTTAAATGTCTTCGTCTCCTGTCTTATACATCTCATCTCACTTGTAATTTCCCGTTTAGGGCTGTCCATGTCTGAAACTGAACTCACAACAATGGTACAAATAGTGACGGAAAAAAAAAAAGTATAGACGAAGAAAAAAAAAAAAAAAAAAAGAACTAAAATGCTCTGGAACCTTTTTTTTTTTTTTAACCATTTCATCGTGACTAACATATTGTAACAGTATGTGTGCCTTGTCGTCACAAATATATGTTGTAAAATATACAACAGAAGTTCCCTTGGCCGTTAAGACAATGTCACACACAACAACACGTAACTTTAGTTAAGCTGTTCAAACAATGTTACACCCCGCAACACATAACTTTAGTTACGGACTGATGTTCATCAGTTTTGTGAATAAAATTACTACACCGTTATCATAGAGCAGTAGAAGCTCGGTGTTCGTGAAACAAAGATATATCCAGCAAACTATTACATTAATCAACAGGGTCAACAGAGATTATTTTGTGCAAGCGAATAAACTTATCTTTCAGACATTATACATCAGCATAGGTGCTATGTTGGTGAAATAATGTTACAAACAGCAAACTATAACATTGTTCAAGGGCCAAGAGTGTTAATTTTATAAACATACATAAAGTAATATCTCTTATCTGGTTTACATGGTGAAATAATGTTACTATCAGGAAACGTAACAGAACAGCAATAGCAACCTCTGGCTATTGAATCTTCTTCTTCTTCTTTTTTTCTTCTTTTTCTTCTTCTTTTTCATCTTCTTTTTCTTCTGCTTCTTCTTCTTCTCCTTCTTCTCTGGCTGTAAACTCTGGCAGAACGTTTTGGTTGTTTGTCCACCTCTGGACTTTAGTCTTGTTCCAGAACCTGAGTGCTTCGTGCATATCCGTTTAACAAATATCACTTGACTGTATGCAGATAATTGGTTCCTTGCCTCTCATACAGATGTACTACGACTTCGAAGAAAACCTCAGATAAGTCGACTCTTACGACAACCTTGTTGGGGAGGCAGTGGGTCTATTCTTGTTTTCCCCACAACAAGGTCCCGGAACGTTGAATCAATGTTGAAAGAACGTAAATAATCTAAGGACCAAGAGAAATTGTTTTGTTACAGAAACTAATGTTACCTACTGTACTGTAGCAGTAACAGCTTTCTATTTGATGATATAATCTTACTGTCAGGAAACGTAGTCGGCTCTGTGGCTAAGTCGATGCGAACGCTTCGTAATGCCGGGTTCGATCATAGCTGCGGGCCATGCGCCTTGCGTTGGTTTCGACAGTGGTATCAAGACAGCCGCCCCGTCCAGGAGCAATGGCAAACTACTGGACGTAAATTTGCCAAGAAAAACCATACAACAGCCAGGGACTGTTAGGGTTGGTTCTGCAACGTCATGTAAAGGATACGCAACTAACCAGGAAACGTAAACATGACGAACGAACGAACGAACCTTATTTTTAAAGGGTCACAAATTGGACACGCAGGCCCGTCTTACATTCGGCCCTTCCAGTCAACCATCTTTCGCACAGCAGTTCTATTTTACTAATAAAGCATGTTATGATCATATGCATATTATGAATATTATAAAATAACACAAAAGCATGAATTGACAGGTAGGTAGGTAGTTGTATTCTACCAGGACCCCCCGTCAAGAGGTCCCAGAAACCCCTTTCAGCCGTTAGGCCATATCAATTTTTTTTTAAAGTAGTAAAGGTCCCTTTTCTATGTCTGTAAGCGTATAGGGCATATAGGGCTAGACCTATATTTTGTATAGACCAATCGGCACAAGATTGGTGATGTGGTCAGCATCACACCGGAGCCATATCTATGCTCCGGCTAAATTCAGGGCCCCCGACAGAAGCAAGAATGGGCCTTCAAATAAAGAAAAAATGTATGCGATTCCGATTCCTTTTGAGAGGAAAAAAAATATAAAGGTTGACCACTTTCAGACTGCTGCAAGCTAGCCGAGGCTGCTAACAGTCTCCGCCTATATTTGTGGTCTGGGTTATTTGCGTCACTTCCGTGACAAAATTCTAGTGTTTGCGCCATTTCTGGGCTTGATGCTTCCATCCGGTTCAGACCGCTTGTCCTCTTCCCTGTTGTTAGTTGCACATGTCTTAAATTGCATCCCACTTGGGACGACTTATTTTTTTTTTAAATTGACGACAGGAGAGACCTACTCAATTAGTTGCCGATCCTTTACAGGACTTTTCAGAATCAACCCCAGCATTTTTTTTTTAAACTGTAATATTTTGTTGGTACTCAAATTTTACTTCAGTAGTTTGCCATTGCTACTGCATGGTCAGCTTCCGTTACCACTGTCGAAACCCACGAAAGACAAATCGCCAGCATCTGGGATCGAACCCGGCACCGCGGCATGTCAAATCAACAAATGAAATGCGTAGTTTGGTAATGCAATGCATGAATTTATATGAGGTTATATGAGATGAGATGAGATTAAGGGAGTTGAGATGAGAGGTTATGAAATGAGCTCAGATAAAAGATTAAATAAGGATTAAATGAGTTGAGATGAGATGACAAGAAATTTAACTAGCTGAGATTGCATGAAAAGAGATTTTATGAGTTTAGATAATACGAGATGAGTTGAGTTGAAATGAGATGAGATTAGATAAGATGCGACTGAATGGCTACATATGAGATGAGATGACGTGAGATTTGATGAGAAAAGAAGAACTGAGATGAGAGGATATTAAGTGAGCTGAGATGAGATGAGTCGAAATTAAATGAGATGAGATGAGATGAGATGAAAAGAGATTATATGAGTTGAGATAAAAATGAGAGGAATCAAGATGAAATGAGATGAGTGGAGATTAAATAAGACGCGACTGAATAAGTGCAGTGGAGGTGAGATAAACTGATTTCAGAAAAAAAATGTGTGATATAATATAAAATAATTTGAGAAAATATCATCATTAAGTGCCTGGCCAGCTGGCCTCTTCTACTAGTGATCATTCCAGTTGTCACGATATTTTGAAATGCTCGTTTTCTCATTACATGACCAAATAACTTTGTTTGTCTCCTTCTCATTGTTGTATATAACGTTATAATTTCATTAGCCATTTGCAGGCATTCATTGTTGGTTATTCTGGAAGTCCAAGGTATTCTCAACATTCTTCTCAAGAACCAGATAAGATGAGATGAAATAACCCGATATTATATGGGTTTAGATGAGATCAGATGAGTTGAGAAAAGATATGTTGAGATGAGATTGGTTAAAATAAGATAAGATTAGTTGAGATGAGATAGGATGCGAACAAATTAGATCAAATGAGTTGAGATGAGACGAGAAGAGACGAATAAAAATGAGATAAGATGAAGTGTGATAAGATAAGTTAAGATAGGATACGTTTAGATGATATTAGATGAGACAAGAAGAGAATAAATTAGCGGAGATAAGATACGTTCAAATGAGTTAGGATGAGATAAATAAGTTGCGATGAAATAAGCTGAGATGAAATTTGTTGCCATGAAATTTGTTGACACGAGATTATTTTTGGTGAGATAAGAAGTGATGAGTTATGAGAAGAGATGAGATAGTATAGGGTGAGTTGATATTAATTTAAATTAGTTGAGTTGAGAGTAAATGACATTAGATGAAATGAGAAGAGATTAAATGAGTGGAGATGTGATTAAATAAGTTAGGCTGAGATAAAAACAAATTAAACATACTGAGATGAGTTGAGATATAATAAGGTGAGACAGTATCGGATGAGTCGTTGTGAGATTAGATGAGAAGAAATTAAATGAGTTGAGAGGATATTAAATAACTGGAAAGGTCACAAACATATTAAATGACTTGGGATGGGTTTTAATGAGTTGAAATAAAATGAGTAGACAATCTGTACGCCGAAAATATAATGAGAAATGTAAGAGATGATATAAACAAAGAACAATATGATGCCCTAAACATCGGTGGTCATGAAATACCAGAAATTCGTTATGCTGATGATACAGTATTACTATCAACATCACAAAGTGGTTTAGAAAACTTATTAACCTCACTCCAAAGAAATAGTGAAAATCATAACTTATTTCTTAACATAGCAAAAACAAAGATAATGCATACAAACAAAACTGCCATGGAGAAGGAAATATATGTTAATAAGGAAAGATTGGAAGTGGTGGAAAATTTCGAATATCTTGGGTCACTGGTTACCAACAATGGTGACACAATGAAAGAAATTAAACGACGACTATCAATTGCTCTTCAAAGACTAAAACAAATGAATAAATTATGGAACTGTACAGATAGAATTACAAAGGTCAGATTTTTAAGAGCATGCATCTTTCCCATTGCAACATACGCCTGTGAGACCTGGACACTTACTAAACAAGCGGAACAGAGCATAAATGCATTTGAATATAAATGTTACAGACAGGTTCTAAGAATATCTTGGGTAAAGAAAAGAACAAATGCATCCATACTTCAAGAGCTGAATATTGAAGAGAGTTGGCTAGTAAAGACAATAAAACAAAGAAAATTGAAATATTTTGGTCACTTAAAACGTCATGGAAGTCTAGAGAGAACAATAATGGAGGGGTATATGCCTGGGAAGAGAGGAAGAGGAAGGCCAAGGAGAAGATGGGTGCAGGATGTGGCAGATGATCTCCAGATGGGTGTATCAGACGCAGGACATCTTGCTCATGATAGGAAGGTTTTCCGGAGGGTTGTTATGGCAGCGAGGTTCCGCGAGGGACATGCTACTGAATGAGACAGGAGATTAGCTAAAATGAGTTGAGATGATATAAGTTGTGGTTACATTTCTTGAGACGCGATGAGATGTAATCAGCTGGGATGAAATGAGTAGAGACGAGATGAGATGAAATGAGTTAAGATTATACAAGCTGAGATGATACATTTTGAGATGTGATAAGATGAAGCGAGTTAAGATGATATAAGCTGCGATAAAAACATTCAAGGTGTGATGAGATGAAATGAGCTGAGATGTGATTAGATTAAATTTGCTGCGATGATTTCAGATTAAATGTTGAGATAAGATTTGATGAAATGAGTTGAGATGGGATTTGATTAAATGAGACGAGATGAGATGCTCTGGGATGTGTATATCACTGGTATCCTCAAGCAGAGAACCTATTTACATTAAACCGTTTGTTCAAATCGAGAATCTATATTTTCCACACTGTATATAGACATATCTTCATGGTCTGTGATTCTCCATTGACGTTTAGATTTCTTCTTTCGCCTTGTGTATTTTAATTTATCACGGCTATATATTTTCTTCTTGTTTACATGTCTATAATCCAAGGTATCACTGATATCCGTGAGTGGGTAGAGTCGTACTAATTCATCCGGAATTGTATCACAGTCGGATTCAGCACTCATTATTTCACCAAAGGGTGAATTCTCGCATGTTTTATTGCTGTATTTAAAAAGAGTATTTTGAGCTTCACAGAACGACGCTTGTTTAACTGAATCCGTATCTTTGAATTGGCTACAACAGTTGTCTATGTTGAGATCAGCAGTGAATGGAGAAGCCCAGTTGTTGGTGTCTCCATGCATGTCAAAAGGAAATGGACGAGGTAGAGAGCTTGCTTTATTTTCGTAAGCTGCTGTCTGATCATCAAGGGGTCTGCTTTGGCAGATTACAGTCCGCTGTAGGATGCATTGCTTCTCATCACATTTGACTGTATACTTGATTGACATCTTAATAGAAGCTGAATGTTTTCTGTTCATAGATCTAATGCTATTGCTACGTCTGTTATCTTTAATACACCAGTGTTGGACTTTTCGACGAGCATAGCGGCGGAAAGACGATCTTAAAATCGGATTCTTGACGCCATAAATCGCAGCATGTGTTAAAGGAGCTGCTAGGAACAGCGTAGTTGCTATGGACGCTAAAATAGCGTTAGCTTTTGCTGCAAAAATGACTTCATACAAGACAACACAGGTGTAAGGGAGGTAAGTCAAGAGGAATGAACCGATGAGCTGGAGTATCGTCCCCATGGCTTTAACACCTCTAAGAGAGCTACTTCCATGACTTGTTGGTGCCGCCGGCACTTGAATTACTTTGACCATTCTCAACATGGTAGCCGCTATACGACTGCTCTGAGTTCGGGCTATCCGGAAAATATGAGTATAACAGTAAATCACAATGCAGGATGGGATAATGAAAGACAGGCAGACGATCACGGAGATGTACCAGCGGCCTGCTGTGCTGGAAATGTTCAGGCCACATATCCCTAAAGGTGAAAATAAAAAGAACTCATTTGCTCCAAACAATGGAGGTAGTAACAGCACGACTCCACATAACCACAGTGTGGAGAAATAGGGTAGCATTGTCTTGAGGGTGGCGCCCAGTGAGTGATGCAGCGGAGATGCGATGGTCTGGTATTTGTCCCAGCTAAGGGCAGCAATGGTCCAGACAGAGACACTGGTCAGCAGACAGGAGAGATTGGCGTAAGCTTGACACATTCGTGTGCCTCCGAGCCAGCTACCCTGAAAGAGAGGGTAAATGTGTATATGTTACATAATCATCTTTACAAGAGTTTGCTCAAAGATATGATGTGTCTAACAGACAGTGCTTATTTCTGTCGGTACACAGTTTAGGCACCAATTTTAAGGCATAATTTTATTTCTCAGTGGTAACGTAATGGTCACTTTGGGGTAAGTACCGGCACAGCCTTAAACACTTTGTCTTGAGTACCGGCACTTTAAAAAAAACCAGAAAGTCCTACTATATTTCATGCACAGTCTGAGGGCACATGGGAACAACTTACAATACACGGTACATAGCATAAAGATGCATAATTTAGATTTTTATTTCTCTGTCTGTCTGTCTGTCTGTCTGTCTGTCTGTTTGTCTGTCTGTCTGTCTGTCTGTCTGTCTGTCTGTCTGTCTGTCTGTCTGTCTGTCTGTCTGTCTGTCTGTCTGTCTGTCTGTCTGTCTGTCTGTCTGTCTGTCTGTCTGTCTGTCTGTCTGTCTGTCTGTCTGTCTGTCTGTCTGTCTGTCTTCTTCCTTCAACTCTTTTTCCCTTGTCTTTTTCTTCTTCATGGCAACATTTTTAAAAAAAAACCACATTAGACAAATGCAAACAACTTATGCTTAATTGCTGATGCTGTTTTGTTTCTTCGTCGCCTGTTATTTATATATAATAAACAAAGAGACACTGCATCGATGGACACTCATAGAAAGAAGTGCAAAGATAGAAGGATACACTAGACACCATAAAAGTTAAAAGCTAGTAACCGTGTCGGGAATCGAACCTGTCAGTTCCAAACAACGAACGCGCCTCGCTGTGGAAGCAAGTGTGCAAAGTGCATGACCAGCTATGCAGAAGGTGTCTTCATAAGCCATGTCTTTTGTACAGTTTAAAATCCACAAATATTGAATACGTACAATCCGTTGAAGTGGTACCATAGGTTACATAAATTTATATTAAACAAGCAAAGATCGATAGCAAACACATTGACAATTATCAACACTTCGGACAGTAATGCTGTGTCTTAAATACAGTGAACATTTAAGAAAGAGATTTGATTAAACAGTTCAATGGTGTTACACGTAATTCACATAAACAAACAGAGAAAGAACCCTTGTGGCCGTAAAAACAATTATGTATAATCAACAAACATACAATGTGTTGATCAGCACTCATAGGAAGAAATACAAAGATAGACACACTAGAAATGTTGTTTGTAATGTCAGTGAGGTCTATGTTGGTGGAGTAACATAGACAACATCATCTATTAGTCTGGCATTTGATGATTTCAGACTGAAGAATTTATAAGCTAAATAAACTGCTTTTGATTTGTACGTACGTCATAAAACAGAATGTCTTCTGGGTACTTTCTGTGGCATAGTTGGAGGGTTGGTACCTATGTTACAAAATAGAATGTCTTATGTGTACTTTCTGTGGCATAAATGTAGGGTTGGTACTTATGTTACAAAATAGAATATCTTATGTGTACTTTCTGTGGTGTAGATGTAGGGTTGGTACCTATGTTACAGAAAAGAATGTCTTCTGGGTACTTTCTGTGGCATAGTTTGAGGATTGGTACCTTTGTTACAAAATATAATATCTTCTGGGTACTCTCTCTAAATGTTGTTGGAGTGTTGAAAGCTCTGGCATGGTGAAATATACAACACGCGATATCGACTGCATTGCGGGACAGCCCCGTCACCTTGTGTGAAAGCCGGATGGCCCGAGGTAGAACCAAGGTGGGCTGAAGGTCGACCAATCAGAAGCGAGCTAGTGTGTACAGGTGTGTTAAATGGTGGGGGGGGGGGGGGGGGTTGTTCTTTTGTTTTACCTGAAGTTTGACTTATCAGAATTGAGCTAGTTTGCATATGGGCGGTCGGTGGGAAGACCAATGTAACTATTACCACTTAAAGGGGTCTGTGTATTTTACACTAGTCTCTCTCAGGGCACTCATAATTATTCAAATGCACTCACACTCCTTCTGACCTCTGACATACTTACATACACAAATGAGTTAGCACACAACAGTACTTACATGGAACGTTATCAACACTGGGTAGATGGTGACGGAAACAGACGAGAGAAGTCCCACTCCACCAAGATGAACCAAAAGCATGTTCCTCACCGTCCTTAGCTTCCGGTTTGGAATAATGGCTACAATCATAAAAGTATTGAACCCGGCGCCCAACACGCTGACAACCACTAGACATATCGCTCTGACCACACCAAATGACCCTGGGAACCACAACGTGGCGTAAGTGCCATTAAGACCAAAAGTCAGGTTGTATTTCTTGTCGAAATCTTCAAATCTATAGCTGTTGTTTAAGGCGTCATCCATAGTTAGATTCCGTTTTAGCAATCACTAACCACGCACTTCATCCACTATGAGACATAAACTGGAACGCCAGAATGAGTTCTCTTGGGTTTATGCAAATCTCAGCTTTCAGGTCTAGTATGTGTGGCCACATTTTGTTTGACAGCTCCTCCAGTAAAGGAGAATATTGCAGGACGTGTTCTGAAGTCTGTTCAACACGAAGAAAACATCAACAGAGAGTTGT
>CAJHNH020000366.1:275000-280000 GCA_905116865.2 Candidula unifasciata
ATCAATATGTGGGAAATTGCCAAAAGATATTTATTTATTTATTTATTTATTTTTTTTTTGGTCGATATCTTAGACAGGAAATTTGTCTTTCATCGTAACTGTAATCATACTTTTGTGTGTGATTTCTCTCGCTTGATTACTTGGGACTGCATTATTTCTCTGAAATGACAGAGAGGTAAATTGAGTATACGTTTGTGTATAAAGAGTCTACCAAGGCTTTTAGTGTGATGTCATATTAGATTAGGACTTTTGCCTTCACTGCACATTCGTGAGGACTCAATTCCTACAGGGCACCACTCAGTTAAGTTGAGTCAAGATTTGATATCACAGCACTAGGGGCATTTCCATGCGTGCTCCGTACTCATCTTTAGCAGCTAGCGCAGAGTTCCAGTACTGATGGCACCGGTCACAATCAGGTTGAATGTCCGTCTTGCTTTTCCTCTGAGTGTAATGAATCGGCCAAATGCCACCCAAGGTACCTCTACTGAATGACACAAAATGACAAGATATCCATGTCTCATCTGTTGACATTAAAGACACAGACGAGCGTCGCTAGGATCTACACTTGCTTCACGTAGTCGGGTTAGCGTCAGAGACTCGTCATTATCTCACCAAGAATGGTTCAACCCATATGAGCCTGCAGCCACATAGCCTGGCTTTCCTTGAGGCTGGTTGTTTTCACCTCTGCTTGTTGGACGTAGCTCTAGTCACTGAGTTCAAAATGATTCTCTACAACATCACAGCTAATAATGATGCTACATTTTTAAAGCATTTAATTAGCGGTCTATTTGGCGGTATACCATCGGTTATAGGTGTGTTATACCAATGGAACCCGTATACTCTACTCTCTAAGGAAAGCATCAAGCTATTCGTTATATTATTTCAAAGTGGTCTTATTCCTGTGGTCAGTCTTTTTGCACTAGCAGCCAATGTGACCAGCATTGTGATACTAATTCGAAAGGGATTCAGGAAATGCTGCAATATACTTCTCTTGTCTTTGGCTGTCTCTGATGTGTTTTTCTTAATTGGTGTCAACAACTTCCCTCGTCACATAGGCTGGGATAAAGGATTCCAGTTTACTGAAATAATTAATTACTTGTTGGGCATGTTACAAATAACGCTCAACTGTTTCTATACAATAGGATCATCGATGGCGTCGCTTATTCCTGTTTTAATCACAGGAGAGCGCTTACTTGCCATTTTTTGTCCATTTAAAGTGTATTTGATATTAACTCCCCGGCGTACGATAATTGCGGTAGCTTGTCTCTGTCAGTTACCTATAGTACACTCTCTGTATGCAGACATTTTATGCCTTCGGTTGCTGAGTGTCGACACACTAGGCCAACCCACCACCGTAATTGTGTCGACGGATTTTCAATACATTCAGGGCAACAGAAACGCATACGATCTACTAGCTCAGGTGTATAGTTACCTAATAGGAATAATACCAATGGGTCTGATCACCGTGGGATGTGTTGTGATTGGACTCAGGATCGTTCAAACGTCCAACAGACGAAAGCAGCTGACTGCTGGTCGTGTCTCTAAACGCGGCACGACGAAAACTACGAAACAGTCAACATCAGCAGCTTCGGCTCCACCTTATCAGCCAATCATCAGATAGTATTGATACCTGCACAATACTGTATATGCTGGTCCCTTGGAGGATAGGCAGAGCGAGAGGACTTCCCCGCAATTGTCATCAGATATTGATACCTGCACAATACAGTACCTGCTGGTCCCTTTGAGGATAGGCAGAGCGAGAGGACTTCTCCGCAATTATCACCAGATAGGACTGAAACTTACATAACACAATACAAAGTATTTGCCAGAGCGAGAGGCCTTCTCCGCAAGCACCATGTCTCGGAGAAACAAACCTAACGGAAAGCGCAACGGACAGAGGAAACAGCCCACTGACAGATCTACCCGATCTAACTCGGAGGCCAGGAAGACGCAGACAGATACTACCGAACCACAGGAAGACGCCCCTACTACCAGTGAGGCCCCGAGTGACGTCCCAGCGTCACCTGAACCAACACAGCCAAGTCCACAAACATCTCCAGATCGACGAAAGACAGGCAGCTATGAATTTCCTGCCACAATATTTCTACGACAGACCAACTCGGGCCGGACAGCAATCACTACACTGGCAACGCTAACATTGATCAATATGCTGGAGATCATGTTAGGCAAGAGGGCAGTCGCAAAGATTAGGAGAACTCGAGAAGGAGTGATAGCTTCACTAAACAGAACCAACCGCACCTCAGACATGCTGGATGACATCCAACACGACGGCAAGAAAGAACTCCGACTATCCGAGGAGATAACTGTGACGGCCACCATCTTCCAGAATGTAAGACGCTGGGTGATCCGAAGAGTCAACCTGCAATGGAGCAACGAAGAAATTCTGCAACAAATAAGGAAAGAAAACCCCAATGTCAACATCAACCAAGCAGAGAGACTGGGCTCAAAACGGCATCCATTGCCAGTGGCGGTGATAACATCGGAAGGAGAAAACATCCCGGATAAAGTCTACCTAGATCAAAGAATGCAAAGACCAGAGCAATACGTGCCACAGGTGATCCAGTGCTCTCGTTGCCAAAAAGCATGGCACTCCCGGGCCACTTGTGTGAGCGAACATGAAGTATGCTGATACTGTTCACAACACCATGCCTTCAACAATTGCCCGCTGGCAAAGCTGGACACAGACTTTAAGTCACCCAATACGAACAGAAAGTGCGCCAACTGCTACGGCCAGCACAGCACCAGGTACCTGGGGTGCCCCTATCTGCAACAATGTAGAGAGAAATTGCAACCACGGCCATACGGGATAAGATTCCATACCATGAGGCCCGCAGAAGACACGAAGCAACCCAAGGCATAACTGCAGCCATTACCACCAAATTGAGCAACGAGGTGGCTCAACTCAAAAGTGACATCCAAGCTCTCAGAGACGAGAAAAGACGCATCCAAAACCCAACGAGATGAAGACAGAGATGAAATAACAGGCCTGAGAGCTATAATGCAGGCGACTCTGACACCCAGAAACGGATGACAGCAGAGATGACGAAATTCAAGGAGGACATCATGAATGCACTGGCCACTATCCAGACACAAAAGGAACAACCAACTAAGGCAAGGGAAGACGAGGCGGTCATCAATGATCTGCGGGATAACCAACAACTTCTCGCGAAAGAAGTCGCAATGATCAAGAAGGCACTGGCTGAAACAGAGGAAAAGTTACGAAGAGCATACGAAAGAAAACAACAGACTTAACAAGGAACTGCAAGCAACCAACAGAGTGATGGAAGAAAGAGAGAAAGCACGGAAAGAGGCAACAAGAAGGCAGCAAATACAGGGAGCCGAGACCCAGAAAAAAGCCGCTTCAAACACCAGATAAGAAAACTCAGGCATCGCTGATGAAACAGTTTCCGTTGGCAACAGTTGACCAAATTAACCAACGCATCATGGAGATGGAGGACCCGAACTTCTATAACTCAGAACTGCAGGATGATGATGTTTTTTGGTCATCACCAGAGGAACCACATCGACAGCCAAAATTTGAAGTCAAACGAGGTCGACACCGTTACCCCAAACACTAATACCAGATACGACACAACCAAGGCCAAATTACCGAAACCCTATGTAGGAGCAGTACTTTACAACAAGGATACGAGAAAATCACCAAATAATACCAGACCTCAGCAGTATAGCCATCAGTACCTACCCAAGTCAATCGACCTCCGGTCCTTATTAGGATAGGCAATCTACTTTCCCCGGAAACAACAAACAGCCAAGGAATACCACAATAAATCGATCCAACATCCAATCATCTTGAGCACAGCACAGGGCCAGCCAGATTACAAAAACAACAGCAAGAGCGGAAACCACAACAAACAGAAAGTAACAATATTGAACACAATCCAGAATCAAATAAGATCGCGACCAGAAAACGTCACCACAAATATAGCTGAAAGGAAAGTGAGCAGAAATGTGAACGGACCTAGCTGAAAGTGGTCAAAGAAAGAGAATTTGAATTTGAAAACTACGAAAACGTTACTGATGATTTGTCTACTGTTTGT
The DNA here is from genome assembly GCA_905116865.2 of Candidula unifasciata. NCBI lineage: Eukaryota > Metazoa > Mollusca > Gastropoda > Stylommatophora > Geomitridae > Candidula > Candidula unifasciata. The sequence continues at coordinate 279,080 of CAJHNH020000366.1, forward strand.
TGTGAGTAATGGTTCCGTTTTTGCTGCCGCTTGCATCATGGAGACTGAGATACTATCATCCCAGATACCAGTTCACCAGGTTATATACCAAATTCGGCATTTGGTGCTTTGCCTAAACTGCTTGGGAGACTGTCTGATATATTTCAGCGCAAACAAAAGATACTGGAAGACACATACCATGTGCTGTAGACTAACATCTTCAGCGAGCAAGTGACAGAGTCATTACTGTCGTGTCATAAAAACGTATTACAGAAACGCTATCCCTCTTTGAGGTAACTGTGTCAACGTTGTTAACAACACAACACGACTATGTCAGTCGTCCCCATGTAGGATGCAGTTTTTCGTTATTTGAAGCCCCCCCCCCCCCCCCCCCCCCGGCTTTTGCCGGGAGCCCTGAATATAAGTAAGTAAGTAAAGTAAAGGACCCTTTTCCACGCCTTTAGGCTATAGGGCATATAGGGCATTTGGGTTAGACCTATATTTTTAAAGATAAATCGGCACAAGATGGGTGATGTGGTCAGCATCACGCCGGCCGCCTTTACTCCCCGGGACTGTACGCGGAACCCACTTAAGGCTGGGTCGACCTGGGAGCCAAGGTCATTTTTGAAAAAAAAGTCCGACTCAGCCAGGGAGCGAACCCACGACCTTCTGATCCGCGGTGAGCGTCTAGCTGCTCCGCCACGGCGACTCCCGCCCTAAATATAGCCAGGCAATAAATATGGCCTCATGGCTGAAAGAGGTTTCAGGGACGTCTCACCGAGTGATCCTCATCCGCATGGTAGCACTTTGTGTCACCGGGCGTTTATCGCTTGTGTGATGTCCTGATGGGGTAAATTTACTTACTTACATCAACGATGTTGTAATCAGGTGCTTACCTGTGTAATGCCTAAGTAAAACAATACTAGGTGTGACCCAAAACCT
>CAJHNH020000366.1:282500-284927 GCA_905116865.2 Candidula unifasciata
AGTCAGCTATTATTAGAAACACCACCGTTTCTTTTTTCATGTAGATTTAGAAGAAACATCGCATGGATGAGAATGAAACAGCTACAAATCCCGAAAAACAACGTTCTTTTTCTTCCTTTACCCCCCCCCCCCCCTCCTCCCAACCATCTGATACGGCACGCATAGTTTCGCGAAATAACCTTTACTTTTGTCCCAGGTCATGCTGGTGATTAGTGACAGATCCATTGGTGCTCCGATCTCCTCAAAAGCTCAACACGTGCAAAACGACTGATGACACCTGTTCTGTGTTGGTTAATAAAACGTCTAGTCTTTGCAGCTCCAGGCTGCCCCCCCCCCCCCCCTTGTTCATCAGTCTAGACTAGGAGGAATAGGGCATCTATGGACTGGAGAAACATCATCAATGCTATACGAGAGACTCAATGCTGCGAAGCTTTGATTTTCGTGTGAAAATATTGTTTGACTAATAAGAAACTCCACAGGGGAGCATGTACAGCAGGGGTCTACCAATCATCAGTAGAAGTAACCTCTCGTCGACAAATGTTTCGGCCCACGAGCTACTATACATTTTCAGAGAGTGGGCCCACCTGACTTCATGAAGCTCAGGGTTTTTTTCTGCTGCTGCACGAATTACCGGATGTTATTCGGATAGAGACAAGACGAACTGGTGATTTGCACAAGGTATTGTGAGATAAGAAGTCGTCGCGGTAGCGTAATTAAAGCAGTCTGCATAACCTGGACGACCGAGCGGCAAGCTTAGGATGAATCACGGCCATCTTTAGATACAGCTGGACGTGGGATGAATAGACTGCATACCAATGGTGTACTAAATGGAGCAGGGAGCCACCCGTCGTTACATGCGAGTTGTTAGCCTAAAAACACTTGGAGCAGATCTGAGCACTTATTGTCATGTCTGATGTGCAGTGAAAATGAGCTTTTATCGAACAACATTCAACCGTACAGTCATAGAGTACAGTCCAGCGTGGTTCATTAATATCTTACCCCCAAAGAAGGGAAATCCACAGATCACGGGACAGTCTAATATTTCAGGGGTGGTAAATTGGCTGCATGCAGTCGTGGGACCTAGGCTGCACCCTCACGTGGGACGTAGGTAGGTTGGGGTTGGGGCCAGTTCTAGATGTTTTGAGGTCGTTAAAAGCATCAGAAAGCCCGGTCTTAGCACCCTCTAAAATGTTGGACTGTCCTGTGACGTCATCTGGGAGTAGCATATTAATAAAGCGCCCAGTACAGTGTAAGTGGGTGGCCTGGTTGTGACTGTAAAGTCATCTAGGTTTTGAAAAGTGATCAAGTAAAAACTGTTGCCGCCATTACTTCAGAGCGGGAATCTCCATCGTTAAGCGGGTAAGCCGTTTACCTAGCACACTGAAGATCGCCGAATCGTTCCACAAACTGCGTTGTTTGATTAACTAGTGCAAGTTTTATTGAGAAATATAGAGATCTATATTGGATCTGTGGAAGGAGGGAGGGAGGAATAGAGGAAGACAACGAGAGAAGAAGCTTGACAGTCTTGTTGCATAGCATGGAGGTGTGTCGGCACACGAACTGATACATGCTGCAGGGGATCGCAGATTATGGAGAGGCATGATCGCCCACGCCAGTCGGCAAGGCACCTGATGATGATGATGATGATGATGTTGGATCTACGGAGTTCGTGTTTAGTGCAACGATATCGGGGGACGGCTAGCAGTTGTAAAACGAAACACGTGTGAAATAACGCCTGATGTAATGAAATCAACACTTCCGAGTTGACTCATTACACATTACATCACAGTCCTTTCGTCCTTGAACTTAAATCCGATATCTTCCTCTGCCCCGCTCTCACCGAATTAAGCAAAAGCACTGTGTCTCGTACCTCAACCAGGGCAGCCGAAGTTGGTACTTTTGTTTACATTTATTATTATTTGACCCTTGCTGAGCAAAACATGTACTTTTGGTACCATGGCCGATGCTTGAGATATATCGAATCAACATTTTAAATTTTCACCATGAAATTTACCAGTCGTGTTAAAGAAGAACATTATCAACAAATAAATAAATAATGGAGGCAATTAAGAGTGCAAGATCAAACTCGTAATGCTAAAGAAGACAGTGGGAAAACAAAAGGAAAACACGTTACAATTAGTATGAAAATGTATGCAGTCTTTTGGCTTACCTTATTTCTCTGCAGCTGCGGAAAGAGTTTTATCTTCCCTTAACAGCATTAGAAATTTTGACAATCGATCTTTTATGAAGACTTCAGCAATGAATGCACTGATGAGATCAAAGTTATCGCTTCAGAATATTACATGTACTAAGTGGAAGCCGCCAAACAGCATTGTATTAAACTGAGTGAAACGAAAATGGTACAGCATTGATGTAAAGGATAACGCTTTTTTCTTTCTGATAACACACTTCTTTTTGAGCATTCCG
>CAJHNH020000367.1:0-57500 GCA_905116865.2 Candidula unifasciata
GTCACAGACCTATTATGAAAACGGCGTGTACCACCAGTGGGCTTATGTTTTCTTCTACCATATAGAAAAGGAGAGTTGGGGAGGGGCAGTAGAAGATTGAGAGAAAGTTGAGAAAGAGAGGGAGCAGGAGGAGGAGAGAGGAATTTAAAAAAAAAGAGACTAAGAAAAGAAAGTCGACACTGAGACATGGGGAAAAAAGAAAGGAAAGGAAAAAGAAGAAAGAAGAGAGATACCAGGGAAAAGAAGGTAGCAGGAAGGGGGTGCGGCCATCCCGGTATCATCACTGTGGGGGGGGGGGGGGACAACCACCCCAGGTGTCATTACTGTGCGGAGATAGACCACCCCGGGTTGACAACGCTGTTGCAAAAAAAGGGGGGGGGGGTTCCGGTATTTGTTAATTAGGTCACGTCAACTGACATTGGCACATTTATCTGATCTTTATGTTCGCCTTGCCAGGACACACAATATGATATGTTTTAAGCCAGGTTCGCTGGCAGACAACTGTAAATGTATAAGGTTTTATTTGAAAAATAAATCAGCCTGCAGACATTTTCCTATGTTAAATAGGCGCATATCGTAGTGTATGTAATTGAGACATGCATAAACGGTTAGGTCTCACTGTCCCGATTCTAGCAATATATGGTTGCTAAGGGATTCGTTCAAAGACAAAAAAGTTATGGCCGTAAAATGCAAACATTGAGTCATTTCATCTCACTGGGTCGCAGCCGGAAGCCATGTTTCAAGGATTTCCACTACAATTTTTCTGTCGTAGTGTCCGCCACTAAAATGTTGATATCTCCGCTTAGAATCGACTTACAGGCCTAAATGAGGTACCATTGGATTTGTAATTTTAATTTTCATCTAGCTGTTACAATTTCGTAAGTAAAAACACAAAAAATAAAACTTCACTACCATCCCTAAAAACATGCTTACAACTAACAACCCAGATGAATACACGCAGGATGTGGTTATTTAACACTTGGAGACTTCCGACAACAAGCGACCAGTTACTTACCTAGTCGATTCAGCTAGCAGCCCTGCTTCTCTTGCAAAGATTAGATGTCTGCGCTGACTTTGATGACGTTATTTCATAAATAAAAGAATATAAAATGGAAACACTTATTGCGTGTCTATATTTTTTAAATCCATTATAAAGTATGAATAACTGTTACGTATAAACGTCCTTTAGGTCTATATATACGTCTATTTTATGAAGGACCGAAAGAAATGAACCAGAAACACCACAAGGAATTATGTTACCTAACAAGTAATAAAACAACATAATACTAAAAAGACACTAGTAAGTGGAGACCCTGGGAGGACATACAAGATTATGCTGTTTGACCATCCACACAGCCCCACCTGACATCCCCGCCCCCTTTTCCTATAATCGGGTGTACATATTTCTACCAGATAGGATATATTCCCTCTCCGTCAAGCCACACATCTCTTTCTTTATTCTACTGTAAAACTTAAATGTCTAGTGTCATTTCCCTCTATTTTATAACTGTATTTTTACACTATAACATATATCCGCCTCTGCCAAACCACACCTTTTCCTCTGTTCTAGTGTATAACGTATATAAGTCTGGTGCCATGTATTTCTGTTGCATAACTTGTTTATATTTCTACTTTATCGCATATATATTTTCTATCAAGCCAGTCAATGTCCCTAGTCTTCTTATACTATACAACCAGCGCCCCCTCCCTCACTTTATTCAACTATATAGCCAATAAAACGGTCCTAGCCTCCTGTAAGTGCCTCCACTGAAACGACCGGGTCCTCTGCTCCGCACGCCTCCCACTCACGGAGACACAACAACATAATTCGCTCACCACCCCCGAGCTTTATCTGACCCTTGACTCCGTATCACTTGACCCGAGCCGCTAGGTGACCTACATCTCTCATATAAAAAATACCAAACCGGAAGTGTTTCCCCCCCCCCCACCCCAAACGTCATCCCCCTTAAGGGATAAAAGTTTTTGTTATTTGTTAAGCCTCACCTTGGCTGTTGCCAGGAGACGCAATTATAGCCTTATGGCTGAACACGGTTTCCGGGACCTCTCCACGAGTCATCATCATCCGGATGGTGGCACTTTGCGTCACCGGCTGTTTATTGCTCTGTGTGATGGCCTGGTGTGATAAAATTTACTAACTTTCTGTTATGCCGCACGCTCGGGACCCGTCAATACTGAGGATGTAGAGCATCTACGCCCAAAACAATAGGTCAGATTTCTTATATATCTACTACTTAGGTTACATAAATTTATATTAAAACAGACATTTGAATTGAACAAGCATGTGTCGAATGACAAACAGCAACAATTACGAACAAAGCAGAACGTAATGCTTTGCCTAGAATACAACGAACATTAAAGAGAGATATTTGAGTGGTAGTTTCCGTTGTTACAGGTAATAAAATAACATAACCTTCGACCCATTATGGTCATGAAAGTGCATTGATGGAAGCACTAGCCCATAAAACCCATAATCTGTCTCTGTCTTCCTCTTGGTGAATAAGTGTATGATAGCTTAGTACTGTCCATATCTTGATGTTTTCATTCCAGGTTATTCTTTGCCCTCCTCTTCTTCGACTCCCCACACCAGCCCCCCGCCTCTCCCCCATGTTTCCTAAAGTTCAGTCTTTGCAATCAAATCATGTCTCACCACGTGCCCAAAACCAAGCTAGCTTGTGACGTTCCACCAATGCCCAGAGAGGCTCCCGATGTCCTGCAAATTTGTATATTTTGTCTCCGACATATTTATTAGTTTTGTGTTCTAAAAAACTAATTCTTAAAATGTGTCTGTAGCATTTACATCCGTAAGCCTGAATCATCATTTCCATTTCCACAGTTAAAGTCCAACTCTCACATCCGTATAAGGGAATAGACAACACCAGAGATCTGTCAATATTGACCTTGTCTGCGATGCTGATTTTGCTCTGCCACATCGTATTCAGCTGTGTCATGGCGGCTGTTGCCACATTAAGTCTTGTCTTGATCTCTTTGGTACAGCTGTCATCATTGCACATTTGGGAGCCAAGATATTTCAAGGTTTCAACTTCTAGTTTGTTTTCCATTTTTATCTGCATGTTGGTGGGTACTTGATAATTGTTACTATTTACCAGAATATTGCTTTTCTCGGCATTAATTTCCATGCCATTTTACCACAGACTGTCTATAATTAATTGTGTAGTTCTGTTTGAGAACCAGCCATGAGATCTATGTCGTCTGCAAAACGTAAATCACACAAATGTTTTCCGCGAATGGATATAGATGTTTCATGATTCTCTAGTGTTTCTCTCATGATGTGTTCCAAATAAACATTGAAAAGGACAGGGGGTAGTATGCAACGATGACTCACTCGCACACTGGTCTTGACAAATGTGCCCATGTCACTTTGAATGAGTACTGCATCGCAGAAGGCCGTAGAAACATGATATTCATAGCAAACAAACAGATTATGTATTGATCGGTACTCATAAATAGAAGTAGAAAGATTGAAGGACACACTAGACAACATAAAAACCGAAAACTGTAGATACGTTCCCGGAATCGAACCTGTCACCTTCATACACAGTTATGAACTAATGGCTTTTATGGAAATTAGCACGTGCTGGACACGCTTGTAATGTTAAACATTGTACCTGACATGGTGGCACGTGCTGGACACACCTCTAATGTTAAACACTGTACCTGACATGATGGCACGTGCTGAACACACTTCTAATGTTAAACACTGTACCTGACATGGTGGCACGTGCTGGACACACCTCTAATGTTAAACACTGTACCTGACATGGTGGCACGTGCTGAACACACTTCTAATGTTAAACATTGTACCTGAAATGGTGGCACGTGATGGACACGCTCCTAATGTTAAACACTGTACCTGACATGGCGGCACGTGCTGGACACACCTCTAATGTTAAACATGTACCTGACATGGTGGCACGTGCTGGACACGCTTCTAATGTTAAACACTGTACCTGACATGGTGGCACGTGCTGGACACACCTCTAAGGTTAAACATTGTACCTGACATGGTGGTACGTGCTGGACACGCATGCAATGGTAAACATTGTACCTGACATGGTGGCACGTGCTGGACACGCTTGCAATGTTGAACACTGTACCTGACATAGTGGCACGTGCTGGACACGCTTCTAAGGTTAAACACTGTACCTGACATGGTGGCACGTGCTGGACACGCTTGTAATGTTAAACACTGTACCTGACATGGTGGCACGTGCTGGACACGCTTCTAATGTTAAACATTGTACCTGACATGGTGGCACGTGCTGGACACGCTTCTAATGTTAAACATTGTACCTGACATGGTGGCACGTGCTGGACACACCTCAAAGGTTAAACACTGTACCTGACATGGTGGCACGTGCTGGACACGCTTCTAATGGTAAACATTGTACCTGACATGGTGGCACGTGCTGGACACGCTTGCAATGTTAAACATTGTACCTGACAAGGTGGCACGTGCTGGACACGCTTGCAATGTTAAACACTGTACCTGACATGATGGCACGTGCTGGAACACCTCTAATGTTAAACATTGTACCTGACATGGTGGCACCTGCTGGACACACCTCTAATGTTAAACACTGTACTTGACATGGTGGCACCTGCTGGACACGCTTGCAATGTTAAACACTGTACCTGAGATGGTGGCACGTGCTGGACACACCTTTAATGTTAAACACTGTATCTGACATGGTGGCACGTGCTGCACACACCTCTAAGGTTAAACACTGTACCTGACATGGTGGCACGTGCTGGACACACCTCTAATGTTAAACACTGTACCTGACATGGTGGCACGTGCTGGACACGCCTCTAATGTTAAACACTGTACCTGACATGGTGGCACGTGCTGGACACACCTCTAATGTTAAACATTGTACCTGACATGGTGGCACCTGCTGGACACACCTTTAATGTTAAACATTGTACCTGACATGGTGGCATTTCTAACTCGTTGGTCTTTTAACGATCTTACAGCCTAGAACATTGCATCTGGCATTTCGCATTTCTAGCAGGCGCCTGTTTTTACGAGCTGATCTAGCAGCCTAGCCAGGATGAACACTGGTCACTCCCTCAGTTCTGGGTGTGTTGGTCACCACTGCATGTCTGGATGGATAATTGATCTAGTTGGATTGAATTATTGATTCGGCTGGATTATACTTTCAATTGGATTATTGATTTAATTGGTTAAACTGGTTGAATAATTGTCAGCGGATTGGGCGCTACACAATTGGCTAGTCCCGCCTTGCAGCCTCATGACATCCGTCATAGCCACGTGATCTATGTGATGTGTCCGCTGTCTACTGAGATAAGTTTGTCGTGCAATAAATACTGCAAGCACAACACCATTCGACAATCTGCATCTCTGCTGTGTAGTGTGTCATTCAAGAAACTCATTGTTACAGTTACCGGGACAACATACTGAGACACCAACATGCTCAAGTGGACTAAAACACCAGACAGGTAAGGTTCAACGATGTGACTTTCATCTCACACACAACATAGGTCAGGTTTAACAGTGGGATTATCATCTCACACACAACATAGGTCAGGTTTAACAGTGGGATTATCATCTCACACAACATAGGTCAGGTTTAACAGTGGGGCAGTCATCTCACACACAACATAGGTCAGGTTTAACAGTGGGGCAGTCATCTCACACACAACATAGGTCAGGTTTAACAGTAGGACAGTCATCTCACACATAACATAGGTCAGGTTTAACAGTGGGGCAGTCATCTCACACACAACATAGGTCAGGTTTAACAGTGGGGCAGTCATCTCACACACAACATAGGTCAGGTTTAACAGTGGGGCAGTCATCTCACACACAACATAGGTCAGGTTTAACAGTAGGACAGTCATCTCACACATAACATAGGTCAGGTTTAACAGTAGTATTATCATCTCACACACAACATAGGTCAGGTTTAACAGTAGGATTATCATCTTACACACAAGACATGTTATGTTTAACAGTGAGATTATAATCTCACGTAACAGAGAGATCAGGTTTAACAATGGGATTCTCACCTCAAACTCAAGACAGGTCAGGTTAAGCAGTGGGATTATCATATTAGACACAAGACAGGTCAGGTTAAGCAGTGGGATTATCATATTAGACACAAGACAGGTCAGGTTAAGCAGTGGGATTATCATATTAGACACAAGACAGGTCAGGTTAAGCAGTGGGATTATCATATTAGACACGGAAGATCATGTCAGGAGATGGTTCGCAATTATATCTTGTCACAATGAGGTGATTCGCAATTATATTATGTCCCAATTACATGACTTACCTCATGTTATCTCACAATGAAATGATTCACAGTTATATTATGTCACAACGTGATGGTTCACAATTATATCATGTCACAACATGATGGTTGACAGTTAAATCTTGTCACAATGAGATTGTTCACATTTATGTATCTCAAACAGCAATTTTAATAAAGGGCAATTATAAATAAACATGTGGGGAGATTGGTTGAGTCTGAGATCAATTCCGTTCCTAACTCCTCCTTCCCCTATCCTCACGCACGCAGTCACACACACACACACACACAGACACACACACATCTAGCACGTTTATGTGGGGAGATTGGCTGAGTATGTTATTATTGCCGAACCCAGTGCCTCACACCCCTTTTCCACACAAACACTCACGCACGCGCACACACACATCAAACACTCTGATGTGAGACCGCAGCTCTGAATGCGTGAGTTTATCTGTGTACTGTGTACAGATGTACAAATCTATGGAGACTAGAACACACCCACCTGTTTGCATGTGAAGGTGTGTGTGTGTGTGTGTGTGTGTGTGTGTGTGTGTTATCTGTAATACAGTTTGGATAACATGTCCAGGTATGCATAGGTCGGCAAGCTGATATATGTAGGTCAGTCCTACCGCAAGACCTACTTTATCACACAACCGTTCAGTGTCTTCCATTAGTCAAACATATTCTGTAGAATATCGGTCGGTAGTCTATAGTCGGGTTAAGGACAACTGAAGGAACCTGTGACTGAGACAATCATACCTTTGTCTATAGTCGGGTTAGGGACAATTGAAGAGACAAAGGTGACTGAGACAATCATACCTTAGTCTATAGTCGGGTTAGGGACAATTGAAGAGACAAAGGTGACTGAGACAATCATACCTTAGTCTACAATCGGGTTAGGGACAATTGAAGGAAACTGTGACTAAGACAATCATACCTTAGTCTACAATCGGGTTAGGGACAATTGAAGGAAACTGTGACTGAGACAATCATACCTTAGTCGGGTTAGGGACAATTGGGGGGACCACTGTGACTGAGACAATCATAACTTAGTCTACATTTGGGTTAGGGACAACCGAAGGCACCTGTGACTCAGACAATCTAACTTAGTCTATAATCGGTTTAGGGACAGCTGTGACTGAGGCATTCATATCTTAGTCTATAGTCGGGTTAGGGTTAGGGATAACTGTGACTGAGGCATTCATATCTTAGTCTATAGTAGTGAAAGGGTTAGGGACAACTGTGACTGAGGCATTCATATCTTAGTCTATAGTAATGAAAGGGTTTGGATCAACAAAAGAAAGAATTGTGACTGAGAGGTTCGAATCTTAGTCTACAGTATAGTTAGGGTTAGAGACAACTTAAGGTACAAATCTGACTGAGACACTTACACCTAAGTCTAGAAAAACAAAAGCCCAAGTTCAGGAACAGCCAGACTCATGTGTATTACACAGCACGGGGTCACTAACAAGGTGATATATATGTGTATTACACAGCACTGGGTCATTAAAAAGGTGATACATGTGTATTACACAACACGGGGTCATTAACAAGGTGATACATGTTTATTACACAGCACGGGGTCATTAACAAGGTGATACATGTGTATTACACAGCACGGGGTCATTAACAAGGTGATACATGTGTATTACACAGCACTGGGTCATTAAAAAGGTGATACATGTGTATTACACAACACGGGGTCATTAACAAGGTGATACATGTTTATTACACAGCACGGGGTCATTAACAAGGTGATACATGTGTATTACATACCACGGGGTCATTAACAAGGTGATACATGTGTATTACACATCACGGGGTCATTAACAAGGTGATACATGTGTATTACACAGCACAGTGTCATTATCAAGATGATAAATATGTATTACACAGCACGGGATCATTAACAAAGTGATACATATGTATTACACAGCACGGGGTGATTAAAAAGGTGATACATGTGTATTACACATCACTGGGTCATTAACAAGGTGATACATGTGTATTACATACCACGGGGTCATTAACAAGGTGATACATGTGTATTACACAGCACGGGGTCATTAACAAGGTGATACATGTGTATTACACAGCACGGTGTCATTAACAAGGTGATACATGTGTATTACACAGCACGGGGCCAGGAACAGCAGCACGAGGTTATGAACAGCTAGTCACATGTGTATTACACAGCATAAGGTCGGCAACAGCCAGTCACATATGTCTTGCACAGCACGGGGTCAGGAACAGCCAGACTCATGTTTATTACACAGCACAAGATCAAGAACAACCCGACACATGTTCATTACACAGCACAAGATCAAGAACAACCCGACACATGTTTATTACACAGCACAAGATCAAGAACAACCCGACACATGTTTATTACACAGCACAAGATCAAGAACAACCCGACACTTGTTTATTACACAGCACAAGATCAAGAACAACCCGACACATGTGTATTACACAGCACAAGATCAAGAACAACCCGACACATGTTCATTACACAGCACAAGATCAAGAACAAAATTTGTACAACTTGCAGTCATGACCATAGCAGAATCTGCATATAAAACAACACACACACACACACACACACACACACACACACACACGCGCGCGCACACACACACACAGTTATCAACCGACATTCACCACTAAACTGTATCTGCCGACCTACATTTTTACGAGCATTTAGATAACTTACTAGCGCCCACATACAAGGAACATAATGTTGTTCTTACAAGGCATTTCAATAGTGGACTGATAGACCAAAACGTCGTAGGTGGAGCAGGTGGAGAAGGTGAATACATCTCAGGAGAACCGGCACGACGACATGCACCTAATGGAAACTTAACATAATATCATAGGCATGTTGTAAGCTTGTACATTAATACAGGCATTAACAGCCCAACAGTACTGACGCATACACACAGGGGTACACAACAGTACTGACGCATACATATAGGGGTACACGACAGTACTGACACATACACACAGGGGTACACAACAGTAATGACGCAACACATAGGGGTACACAACAGTACTGACGCATATACACAGGGGTACACGACAGTACTGACACATACACACAGGGGTACACAACAGTAATGACGCAACACATAGGGGTACACGACAGTACTGACGCATACACACAGGGGTACACGACAGTACTGACACATACACACAGGGGTACACAACAGTACTGACGCATACACATAGAGTTGGCACAACAGTACTGACGCATACACATAGGGGTACACAACAGTACTGACGCATACACACAGGGGTACATAACAGTTCTGACGCATACACATAGGGGTACACGACAGTACTGACACATACACATAGGGGTACACAACAGTACTGACGCATACACATACGGGTACACAACAGTACTGATTTAAACACAGGGGTATACAAAAGTACTGATGCATACACACAGAGGTAAACAACAGTACTGACGCATACACATACGGGTACACAACAGTACTCACACATACATACAGGGGTACACAACAGTACTGACGCATACACACAGGGGTACACAACAGTACTGACGCATTCACATACGGGTACACAACAGTACTGATGCATACACACAGGGGTACACAACAGTACTGACACATACACATAAGGGTACACAACAGTACTGATGCATACACATAGGGGTACACAACAGTACTGACACATACACATAAGGGTACACAACAGTACTGATGCATACACACAGGGGTACACAACAGTACTGATGCATACACATAGGGGTACACAACAGTACTGATGCATACACATAGGGGTACACAACAGTACTGACGCATACACATAAGGGTGCACAGCAGTACTGACGAATACACTTAAGGGTACACAACAGTACTGACGCATACACATAAGGGTACACAACAGTACTGACGCATACACATAAGGGTACACAACAGTACTGACGCATACACATAAGGGTACACAACAGTACTGACGCATACACATAAGGGTACACAACAGTACTGACGCATACACATAAGGGTACACAACACTACTGACGCATACACATAAGGGTACACAACAAAGCTAACACACTTGATAGGACATCTATACCATCAAATCACTATAGAGTACCAAGAAAAAAAAACCTAGAAGGCAGACTGCACTACACAGATCATGCATTATAGTTAGCACACATCAATATAAGCAATACATTTTTGTTAGCAAACATCAATCCAGGCCATTCATTATTGTTAACACACATCAATCCAGGCCATTCATTATTGTTAACACACATCAATCCAGGCCATTCATTATTGTTAACACACATCAATCCAGGCGATACATTATTGTTAGCACACATCAATCCAGGCGATACATTATTGTTAGCAAACATCAATCCAGGCCATACATTATTGTTAGCACACATCAATCTAGGCCATACATTATTGTTAGCACACATCAATCCAGGCCATACATTATTGTTAACATTATTCAGTAATGTAATGACAGTGACAGTAGTGACATAGTGACAATGACAGTTACAGTAGTGACATAGTGACAGTAGTGACGTAGTGACAGTGACAGTAGAGGCATAGTGACAGTAGTGACAGTGACAGTAGTGGCATAGTGACAGTAGTGACATAGTGACAATGGCAATAGTGAAATGGTGACAGTAGTGTCAGTGGTGACATAGTGACATATTGATAGTGACAGTAGTGACATAGTGACATAATGATAGTGACAGTAGTGACATATTGATAGTGACATAATGATAGTGGCAGTAGTGACATATTGATAGTGACAGTAGTGACATAGTTACATATTGATAGTGGCAGTAGTCACATAGTGACATTTTGAAAGGGACAGTAGTGACATAGTGACATATTGATAGTTACAGTAGTGACATAGTGACATATTGATAGTTACAGTAGTGACATAGTGATACATTATTAGTGACAGTAGTGACATCGTGATATATTGATAGTGACAGTAGTGACATAGTAACATAATGATAGTGACAGTAGTGATATAGTGACATAATGATAGTGACAGTAGTGACATAGTGACATAATGATAGTGACAGTAGTGACATAGTGACAAAATGATAGTGACAGTAGTGACATAGTGACATTGATAGTGTCAGTAGTGACATAGTGACATAATGATAGTGACAGTAGTGACATAGTGACATATTGATAGTGACAGTAGTGGCATAGTGACATAATGATAGTGACAGTAGTGACATAGTGACATATTGATAGTGACAGTAGTGACATAATGATAGTGACAGTAGAGACATAGTGACATATTGATAGTGACAGTAGTGACATAGTGACATATTGATAGTGACAGTAGTGACATAGTGGCATAATGATAGTGACAGTAGTGACATAGTGACATATTGATAGTGACAGTAGTGACATAGTGACATAATGATAGTGACAGTAGGACATAGTGATATAATGATAGTGACAGTAGTGACATAGTGACATTGATAATAGTGACAGTAGTGACATTGTGACATTAATAATAGTGAGATAGTGACATAGTGACATTGATAATAGTGACAGTAGTGACATTGTGACATTGATAATAGTGACATAGTGACCTTGATAATAGTGACATAGTAACATTGATAATAGTGACATGGTGACATTGATAATAGTGACATTGTGACCTTGATAATAGTGACATAGTAACATTGATAATAGTGACATTGATAATAGTGACATAGTGACCTTGATAATAGTGACATAGTAACATTGATAATAGTGACATAGTGACATTGATAATAGTGACATAGTGACCTTGATAATAGTGACATAGTGACATTGATAATAGTGACAGTAGTGACATAGTAACATTGATAATAGTGACAGTAGTGACATAGTGACGTTGATAATAGTGACATAGTGACCTTGATAATAGTGACATAGTAACATTGATAATAGTGACATAGTGACATTGATAATAGTGACATAGTGACATTGATAATAGTGACATAGTGACATTGATAATAGTGACATAGTGAAATTGATAATAGTAACATAGTGACATTGATAATAGTGACATAGCGACATTGATAATAGTGACATAGTGACATTGATAATAGTGACATAGTACTTTGATAATAGTGACATAGTAACATTGATAATAGTGACACAGTAACATTGATAATAGTGACATAGTAACATTGATAATAGTGACATAGTAACATTGGTAATAGTGACATAGTAACATTGATAATAGTGACATAGTAACATTGATAATAGTGACATAGTAACATTGATAATAGTGACTTAGTAACATTGATAATAGTGACATAGTGACATTGATAATAGTGACATAGTGACATTGATAATAGTGCCATAGCGACATTGATAATAGTGACATAGTAACATTGATAATAGTGACATAGTAACATTGATAATAGTGACATAGTAACATTGATAATAGTGACTTAGTAACATTGATAATAGTGACATAGTAACATTGATAATAGTGACATAGTGACATTGATAATAGTGACATAGTAACAGTGATAATAGTGACAATGACAGTAGTGACGTAGTGAAAGAATTATGATATCACACGCCGTTTTTAGGGGTTTTCCGACTAGTGCACACAAACTAAATCTTTTGATGATGACGGCGATAATGACTACGATGATGATGACGATGATGGTGATGACGGCGATGACGACAGCTATGATGATGATGGCAAGATGATGATGATGAAGAGTGACGATATTATGATGATTATGACGATGTCGGCAACAATGGTGATGAAGATAAATAATGATAAAGATGATGACGATGTCAATGATGATGATGATGATGAAGACGATGATGTGTGTATGTATGCATGTATGTATGCATGGGTGCGGACCTATGTATTATTTCATGTATGTATGCATGGGTGTGGATCTATGTATTATTGCATGTATGTATGCATGCATGTAGGTGTGTGTAGTGAGTAAATGAGTGGGCGTGTGTGTACACGCGCGAGTGCGTATGCATTTTACCACCCATGTTTTCGAATTTTTCTTGATATTCATAATATGCATATTGTTAAATGAACAGACACACAAATAACATGTTTTATTGATAAACTACAACTGCTGTGTGAAAGATGGCTGTTTGAAAGGGCAGAATGTACGATGGGCCTGCTTACCCAATTTGTGACCCTTTGAAATTAAAGTTAGTTCATTCTGTAATGAATCTTCCATCTGCCATTTCTCACGAAACGTATTTAAATCTATTAACAAACGAAATAGCCGTGCCGGCACAAAGAAAACATTAAAACGATGAGAGGGGGTGGCTTACCTCTCTCTATTTTTCTAGATATAAAATATGGCTTTATGAAAGATGATGAACTTTAGGAGTGGTGGGGGCTTCATGAGTGGTAGGGGAGCTTTAGGATGGGTGAGGGCTTCATGGGGGGCGGGGGGGGGGGTAGGAAATATGGGGGCTCAAGAAGGAGTTAAGGGCTTTAGGAGGGGTGGGGGCTTCATGAGTGGTAGGGGAGCTTTAGGAGGGGTGAGGTCTTCATGGGGGGGGGGGGGTAGGAGAGATGGGCGCTCAAGAAGGAGTTGAGGGCTTTAGGAGGGGGGGGGGCTTTAGAAAGGGTTGGGGGGCTTGGAGCAGGGGAGGAAGTTAGGAGGAGTGGGGAGGTTAGGAGGGGTGGGGTTTAGGAGGGGTAGGGGTTTTTAGGAGGGGTGTGGGGGCTTTAGGAGGGGTGGGGGGCTTAAGGAGGGGTGGGGGCTTAAGGAGGGGTGGGGCTTTAGGAGGGCTTGGGGTTTTTAATTGGTGAGGGGGCTTTAGGAGGGGTGGGGGCCTTTAGGAGGGGTGGGGGGCTTTAGGAGGGTAGGGGGCTTTAGAAGGCCTGAGGGGCTTTAGCAGGGCTGGGGGAGGCTTCAAGAGGGGTGAAGGGCTTTAGGAGGGTTGGGGGGTTTTAGGAGGAGTGGGCGTGGACACCAGTAAGATGGCTAAGATAAAGCGTACCCACAACCTTCAGAGCGCGCGGCAAACGGCCTGAGTACGTCGCCACGGTAATATGTAACTCTGAAGTATTTTTTTCATATAAGTAATATTTTGTCCAGTATATATATATATATATATATATAATATATATATATATATATATATATATATATATATATATATATATATATATATATATATATATATATCATCAGGTGCCTTGCCGACTGGCGTGGGCGATCATGCCTCTCCATAATCTGCGTTCTCCTGCAGGATGTATCAGTTTGTGTGCCGACACACCTCCATACCATACAACAAGACTATCAAGCATCTTCTCTCGTTGTCTTTCTCTATTTCTCCTTCCACAGATCTTTCCAGTGGTCACAACATGTTCTATTTTCCCTCTTCTCATAACATGGCCGAAAAATGATGAATGTCTCCTTCTGATGTCTGTGATCTGTTATCTTCGGGCTTCCGCCTCTTTCAAAACCTCTTGGTTGCTGTTTTTGGCTGTCCAAGGTATTCTAAGCATTCTTCTGTCAAACCACATGTCTGAGGCCTCAAGAAATTGTTTGGCCTGCCTACCGATTGTCCAGGATTCACAGCCATATGTTAAAACTGGATGTATGTAGCAAGCAAGAATTCTTTTTCTAATTCTCAATGACAAGGATATATTGCACAAGATGTTTTTCATTTGATAAAATGCAGTTTTTGCCTGTCCTATTATGTTTCTTATCTCAGTCATGCATCTTCCATCTGATGTTATCCATGTGCCCAGATACTTAAATTTCTGTACTTGTCCTAAAATAACACCCTCAACTTTTATTACACACTTAGGAATAATTCGTTTCTTTGATACCACCATTACTTCTGTCTTCCCATCATTCAAACTGAGGTCCATTCTTCCACTTTCTAACACCAAAATGTCTATACTTTCCTGTAGTTCCTTCTGACTTGTTGCTATCAAGACTGTGTCATCAGCATAACGTAAATTGTTTATATTGTGCCCACCAACCACAATTCTGGGCGTACCAATTAAATATCGCATTATATATTCACTGTATATCTAAAACAAATCAGGTGACTCATCCTTGTCGTACGTCCCTCTTTATGCTTTGAAATGTACCTAAACAGTTGGTAATTCTTATAGCTGCTGTTTACTGCCAATACATATTCTTTATTATTCGTAGATGTTTCCCATCAATGTTTTATTGTTCTAACAGTTTGATTACTTCTTCATGCTTCACACAGTCAAATGCTTTTGTATAGTCTATGAAGCATATGCACAAATCAGTCTTTACTTCTATAGCTCTTTCTGACAATGTCCTTAGGATGTATATGGCATTGTTTGTACCTTTTCCTTCTACAAATCCACATTGTTCATCGCTGATTTCTGGTTTAATGTTATTTCTTATTCTTCTCATAATTATTCTCTGTAAAATCTTAGTCATGTGACTCATAAGACTTGTGCGATGGTCTTCACATTTTATAGTGCCTGGTTTCTTAGGCAGAGCTATATATATATATATATATATATATATATATATATATATATATATATATATATATATATATATATATATATATATATATATATATATATATATATGTTCACCAAACCTGTTTAATATATACGCAGAAAATATCATGAGAAATGTAAAAAATGACCAGACTTGTGACAGTTATGATCCGCTCAAAATTCGTGGCAACCCTGTTTCGGAACTCCGCTACGCAGATGACACAGTCCTCCTTTCGATCAGCGTAAAGGAAATAGACAATTTAATATTGTCTGTCCAAAAGCACAGTGAAGATCAAAACCTGTTCTTGAATTTAAAGAAAATGAAAGTAATGTCCACAGATAAAACTGGCTGTCACCCAGAAATAACAATACATGATAAAGAAATTGAAAATGTCACAAACTTTGAATATCTAGGCTCTATAATAAACAACAATGGAGACTGTTTGACAGAAATTAAAAGGAGGATGGCCATAGCAGTGCAAAGATTGAACAGCCTTAAAAGTCTATGGTTAAGCACCAGCAAGGACATCAAAATTAGAATTTTGAGAGCATGCATCTTCCCTGTGGCTACATACGGATGTGAGTCGTGGACTATCTCTCAGTCCTTAAGAAAGATAATAGGGGCTTTTGTGCTGAAATGCTATAGAAAGATTCTCAGAATATCTTGGACAAAGAAGATGAGAAATATTGACATCTTAAAAGATCTGAACATCAAGAAAGATTGGCTAATAAACAGCATCCTTACTCGAAAGCTGAAATATTTTGGTCATATCAAACGCCACGACGGATGGGGAAAAATTATAGCAGAAGGCATGGTACAAGGAAGGAGGGGCAGGAGCTGACTGATACGACGATGGGCACAGGATATAAGTGACTCCTTGAGAATGGAAGTACACGAGTCGGGAGGACTGGCGAGAGACCGAGTTACTTTCAGGCAGACCGTGGTGAGAGCGACGTTCTGCAAAGGACCTGCTACATGATGATATATATATATATATATGCCATCCGACACATTATTATTTAACGATTTCATTATTGAGCTGATTGGCAAATAGTCTAGATAGGTTTAGCCGCTTCCCCTCCCCCAGGATGAGGGAGTGAGAGCTGAAGGGACAGGAGCCACCAGGTTCCAGCGCCTGTAGCATCAGCTTGCTCCAGACTTTAGGATGACCATATCGTCGGACTGTATCGTTTTTAAGTAGATCCAGACCGCAGGGTCGTTACGAAAGAAAACAAAACGACCATTGTCCCGGTGACGTTGAGTATTGCTAGGACCGTGTGGGGTCTGACTTAAAAACGATAGTATCCCGGCGAAAACGGTACTTATGGTGAGAGTAAACAACTTACTAGAACTGTTGATGCGTTACTTCTTTTTAAAGCTGGTACGATTTGTGGAATGGACCATAGCTCAGTTTTTGTAATTAATGTCACTAATGTTTTCCCGCTGTTCAAATATTTGTTTTTTGTTCTCTGTTCTAGCTGTGCTGGTCATATCTTATCAACGAGTTTAATTACATGTTTACACACACAGGATCGATTTTCTACATTCTTAGTGATTTGTAGATCGAATAGTAGCACATGACTTGACGGCCAGTGTGACCTAGTTTGGTATTAGCTTTTAAAAAATGGTCACACATCTGGCAGGTGTGTAAACAGATAGGAAACAACACACACACCCACAGGCATCTGACCTGTGCACCAGGTAGTCAGCGACAGATCCTGCCTCCGTATGACAGACAAATGTCAGTGTTTCTGCTGATAGGGAGAGCTGTGTGCTGCGTGTGGGAATGTGTCCGTGTGATATAAGATTTGCTTGAGACCATCACTAAAAGTCAGGTTGTCGCTAAGGACAATTTATCGCTAAAGATGGGTCATAGCTGAAGACAATTTTGGTAAGAAGTAGAGCTGTTTTCGTAAAGGAAGATTGAACATAACGGGATTCATCGTTTGTTGGACAGTTTGGTAAGTCATAGTTGTTTTCATAACTGTGGTCTGGTCAGTCACTTTCACACGACTTATCTCACACGAGACCACCGAAGAAGAAGCCACATTTTGTCAGAAACAACCAGAAAAATAATGTAACACCATACACATAATGTTCTACCATACACAAAATGTTGTTCTACCATGTATTTAATGTTCTACCATACATTCAATGTTCTACCATCTACACAATGTTCTATCATACACAAAATGTTGTTCTACCATATATTTAAAGTTCTACCATACATTCAATGTTCTACCATATACATAATGTTCTATCATACACAAAATGTTGTTCTGTCATGTATTTTATGTTCTACCATACATTCAATGTTCTACCATATACATAATGTTCTATCATACTCAAAGTGATGTTCTGCCATATATTTAATGTTCTACCATACATTTAATGTTCTACCAAAAACACAATGTTCTATCATACTCAAAGGGATGTTCTACCATGTATTTAATGTTCTACCATACATTTAATGTTCTACCATATACATAATGTTCTACCATACACAAAATGTTGTTCTACCATACATTTAATGTTCTAAAATACATTTAATGTTCTACCATACATTTAATGTTCTATCATATACACAATATTCTACAATACACATAATGTTGCTATCATACTCAAAGTGATGTTCTACCATGTATTTAATGTTCTACCATAGATTTATTTTTCTACCATACATTTAATGTTCTACCATACATTTAATGTTCTACCATATATACAATGTTCTACCATACACATAATGTTCTTCTTTACACATAATGTTCTACCATAAATGAAATGTTCTACCATACAAATAATGTTCTACCATGCACATAACACATATAATGTTCTACTATAGACATACAATTCTACCCATTCTAATATAAAATTCTCATTCTACTGTACACTTCTTTTATTACCACAAACTTCCAACTCTACCTGACCTTCTAATTCTTCCTGACATTCCTATCTCTACATGTCCTTCTAATTCTTCCTGACATTCCCAACTATACATTTCCTTCTAATTCTTCCTGACATTCCCAACTCTACAGGTTTTTCTAATTCTTCCTGACATTCCCAACTCTACATGTTTTCCTAATTCTTCCTGACATTCCCAACTCTACCTGTCCTTCTAATTCTTCCTGACATTCCCAACTCTACATGTCCTTCTAATTCTTCCTGACATTTCCAACTCTATCTGACCTTCTAATTCTTCCTGACATTCCCAACTCTATCTGACCTTCTAATTCTTCCTGACATTCCCAACTCTACATATCCTTCTAATTCTTCCTGACATTCCCAACTCTATCCGACCTTCTAATTCTTCCTGCCATTCCCAAATCTATCTGACCTTCTAATCCTGACATTTCCAACTCTATCTGACCTTCTGATTCTTCCAGACATTCCCAACTCTATCTGACCTTCTAATTCTTCCTGACATTTCCAACTCTATCTGACCTTCTAATTCTTACTGACATTCCCAACTCTACATGTCCTTCTAATTCTTCCTGACATTTCCAACTCTATCTGACCTTCTAATTCTTCCTGACATTTCCAACTCTATCTGACCTTCTAATTCTTCTAGACATTTCCAACTCTATCTGACCTTCTAATTCTTCCTGCCATTTCCAACTCTATCTGACCTTCTAATTCTTCCTGACATTCCCAACTCTACCTGTCCTTCTAATTCTTCCTGACATTCCCAACTCTATCTGACCTTCTAATTCTTCCTGACATTCCCAACTCTACATGTCCTTCTAATTCTTCCTGACATTCCCAACTCTATCTGACCTTCTAATTCTTCCTGACATTTCCAACTCTACATGTCCTTCTAATTCTTCCTGACATTCCCAACTCTATCTGACCTTCTAATTCTTCCGGACATTTCCAACTCTACATGTCCTTCTAATTCTTCCTGACATTTCCAACTCTATCTGACTTTCTAATTCTTCCTGACATTTCCAACTCTATCTGACCTTCTAATTCTTCTAGACATTTCCAACTCTATCTGACCTTCTAATTCTTCCTGCCATTTCCAACTCTATCTGACCTTCTAATTCTTCCTGACATTCCCAACTCTACCTGTCCTTCTAATTCTTCCTGACATTCCCAACTCTATCTGACCTTCTAATTCTTCCTGACATTCCCAACTCTACATGTCCTTCTAATTCTTCCTGACATTCCCAACTCTATCTGACCTTCTAATTCTTCCTGACATTTCCAACTCTACATGTCCTTCTAATTCTTCCTGACATTCCCAACTCTATCTGACCTTCTAATTCTTCCGGACATTTCCAACTCTACATGTCCTTCTAATTCTTCCTGACATTCCCAACTCTATCTGACCTTCTAATTCTTCCTGCCATTTCCAACTCTATCTGACCTTCTAATTCTTCCTGACATTTCCAACTCTATCTGACCTTCTAATTCTTCCTGACATTTCCAACTCTATCTGACCTTCTAATTCTTCCTGACATTTCCAACTCTATCTGACCTTTTAATTCTTCCTGACATTTCCAACTCTATCTGACCTTCTAATTCTTCCTGACATTCCCAACTCTACCTGTCCTTCTAATTCTTCCTGACATTCCCAACTCTATCTGACCTTCTAATTCTTCCTGACATTTCCAACTCTACATGTCCTTCTAATTCTTCCTGACATTCCCAACTCTATCTGACCTTCTAATTCTTCCTGACATTTCCAACTCTACATGTCCTTCTAATTCTTCCTGACATTCCCAACTCTATCTGACCTTCTAATTCTTCCTCTAACTGTCCTTCTAATTTTTCCTGACATTCCCAACTCTATCTGACCTTCTAATTCTTCCTGACATTCCCAACTCTACATGACCTTCTAATTCTTCCTGACATTCCCAACTCTATCTGACCTTCTAATTCTTCCTGACATTTCCAACTCTACATGTCCTTCTAATTCTTCCTGACATTCCTAACTCTATCTGACCTTCTAATTCTTCCTGACATTTCCAACTCTACATGTCCTTCTAATTCTTCCTGACATTCCCAACTCTATCTGACCTTCTAATTCTTCCTGACATTTCCAACTCTATCTGACCTTCTAATTCTTCCTGACATTTCCAACTCTATCTGACCTTCTAATTCTTCCTGACATTTCCAACTCTATCTGACCTTCTAATTCTTCCTGACATTTCCAACTCTATCTGACCTTTTAATTCTTCCTGACATTTCCAACTCTATCTGACCTTCTAATTCTTCCTGACATTCCCAACTCTACCTGTCCTTCTAATTCTTCCTGACATTCCCAACTCTATCTGACCTTCTAATTCTTCCTGACATTTCCAAATCTACATGTCCTTCTAATTCTTCCTGACATTCCCAACTCTATCTGACCTTCTAATTCTTCCTGACATTTCCAACTCTACATGTCCTTCTAATTCTTCCTGACATTCCCAACTCTATCTGACCTAATTCTTCCTGACATTTCCAACTCTACATGTCCTTCTAATTCTTCCTGACATTCCCAACTCTATCTGAGCTTCTAATTCTTCCTGACATTTCCAACTCTACATGTCCTTCTAATTCTTCCTGACATTCCCAACTCTATCTGATTTTCTAATTCTTCCTGACACCACCAACTCTACATGACCTTCTAATTCTTTCTGCTACTTGTTATTTTTTTTTTTTTCTGACACTCCTAATCCTACCTGACATTTCTAATTCCAGTCGACATTTCTAATTCTGCCCTAATTCAACTTCTAATTCTACTTACACTTCTATTTCATAATTGTAACAGTTTGTGTCGATCGATCAAACCTAACAGCGCACATTTAGTTTCTGGTGTACCTGTTGAGAAAATGGGTTGTTCTCAGCTGTTAGTTTAATGTTAGGGCACACATCTAGGTGTAATCTTCACAGTGAAGGTTAGCTATAATAGATCTCTAACGCTCCTGTCTTTCGCCTTAGACCTACACTCTCAGACTGTTGGTCGCCCTTTGCTGATGTTATCCTCCCACTTGTATCGCTGCTTGCCTCTTGCTCGATTAGCTTTCCTTTTATTTCCCTCTCGTATCGATTTTTACAAGAGTGTTAATTTAATATGACCGAATATTACTCTATATTTCCTTCAGCAGCTCTGTTTTAATTCCTTGTCTCTCCAGAACCTATGGTTTCATTGTTTTTGTTTACAACCTGTTCTGTAGACCCTCATGTCCCCAGATTCAGTTTGATTGTCTACTTGCTGTTTATTGTCCGAGTACCAGCACCATAAACTAGGCTTGAGTAGACATCACATTTGACAATTCCAATTTCTAATTTGTTGTTTATCTCTCTAGCTGATCATGTAGAACATATATCTGGCCTTTCCTATCCTCTTTTTTACTTCTATTTAATTCTAATCTGTTGTTTATCTCTCTAGCTGATCAGGTAAAAAATATATCTGGCCTTTCCTATCCTCTTTTTTACTTCTATTTAATGTTTGCTATGATCTATTATTACATGTGCAAGGAGACTGTTTACTGTGACATGATTACATTTCTTAGATATGAGAAATATTTTACTGTTCTAGTGTAACTTCTTTTTGTGGAGTCATAAAATACTTCTTGTGTAACTTGTGTTTGTGGAGTCATAAAATACTTCTAGTGTAACTTCTGTTTGCGGAGTCATAAAATACTTCTAGTGTAACTTCTGTTTGTGGAGTCATAAAATACTTCTAATGTAACTTCTGTTTGTGGAGTCATAAAATACTTCTAATGTAACTTCTGTTTGCGGAGTCATAAAATACTTCTAGTGTAACTTCTGTTTGTGGAGTAATAAAATACTTCTAATGTAACTTCTGTTTGTGGAGTCATAAAATACCTCTAGTGTAACTTCTGTTTGTGGAGTCATAAAATACTTCAAATGTAACTTCTGTTTGTGGAGTCATAAAATACTTCTAATGTAACTTCTGTTTGTGGAGTCATAAAATACTTCTAATGTAACTTCTGTTTGTGGAGTCATAAAATACTTCTAATGTAACTTCTGTTTGTGGAGTCATAAAATACTTCTAATGTAACTTCTGTTTGTGGAGTCATAAAATACTTCTAATGTAACTTCTGTTTGTGGAGTCATAAAATACTTCTAATGTAACTTCTGTTTGTGGAGTCATAAAATCTTTCTAGTGTAACTTCTATTTGTAAAAGGACCACTTTTTCGCGCTTTTCAAGCATATTGGGTACATAGTACTTATATTTTGTAGACCAACGGCAAAATATGGGTGATGTAGTCAGCATCATGCCGACCGCCTTTACCTCCCATGACTGAACCTGGTGCCCACTCAGGACTGGGTCGACCTGAAAGCCAAGGTCATTTTTGAAAAACAAGTTTGGCTCAGTCAGGGAGCGAACCCACGATCTTACGATCCGCAGGCGGGCGTCTAGCCACTACGCCACGGCGGCTCCCTAACTTCTGTTTGGAGAGTACTGAAATACTTGTAACTCTTGTTTGTGGAGTCATGAAATACTTCTAGTGTAATATCTGTTTGTGAAGTCATGAAATATTCTAGTATAACTTGCCCGGCTCTCTAGCGTAGTTGGCTAAACCGGATTGCGCGGTGACCTCCTTGTGGTCCGGGTTCACTCCCGGGGGTAGGCAGAAAAGCCACATTTCTTCCAGATTTACGGTATTTACAATGGAATCAAGGCCGAAAGGTTGCGATATCCATAATACCGAGCCTAAGGGTTAACAACTCATGGCTTCTGGATACTAAAACAAACAAACTGTATAACTTCTGTCTGTGGAGCCGTGAAATACTTCTGTGTGACTTCGGTTTGGGGAGCCGTGAAATACTTCTGTGTGACTTCGGTTTGGGGAGCCGTGAAATACTTCTGTGTGACTTCGGTTTGAGGAGCCGTGAAATACTTCTGTGTGACTTCGGTTTGGGGAGCCGTGAAATACTTCTGTGTGACTTCGGTTTGGGGAGCCGTGAAATACTTCTGTGTGACTTCGGTTTGGGGAGCCGTGAAATACTTCTGTGTGACTTCGGTTCGGGGAGCCGTGAAATACTTCTGTGTGACTTCGGTTTGGGGAGCCGGGAAATACTTCTGTGTGACTTCGGTTTGGGGAGCCGTGAAATACTTCTGTGTGACTTCGGTTTGGGGAGCCGTGAAATACTTCTGTGTGACTTCGGTTTGGGGAGCTGTGAAATACTTCTGTGTGACTTCGGTTTGGGGAGCCGTGAAATACTTCTGTGTGACTTCGGTTTGGGGAGCCGTGAAATACTTCTGTGTGACTTCGGTTTGGGGAGCCGTGAAATACTTCTGTGTGACTTCGGTTTGGGGAGCCGTGAAATACTTCTGTGTGACTTCGGTTTGGGGAGCCGTGAAATACTTCTGGGTGACTTCGGTTTGGGGAGCCGTGAAATACTTCTAATGTAACTTCCGTTTGTGGAGTGATGAAATAGTCCAAGTCTAACAATGTTTGATGCACCTGCACGAAGGAGGAGGAGAAGTTAGGATAACATAACATGGAAACTTAGGAGAGCAAACATTTGTCTCAAACCAGCAAACATGAATTACAGTTGTCAGTTATTAATGTCTCCTAAACTGAATCAGTGCCCCTCCCTACATCTCGATATGAGTCATCGGTCGTGCCGCCCGTTCCCTTGAAATTACTGATGACTCTGGTGTAGACCGTGTTCTAGACGCAGTCTGTGTCAGGCCACGACTGTTTGTTGACGAAGTTTGTCTGTGTCTGTCACATACAAGCAAGCCGCTTTACTAAACAAGCCTGTACACACTTGCTATTGATTATTTCCCTCTAGCGCCGGCTACATTTGGTTTTGACTAGCACATCCTGGCTAAATGTGTGCGTGCTGTGTTCACTTGACAGATCTGAGTCCGAGGTGTTTACATCTTCTGTCCTAGTTGTTGTTGTTGTTATTGTTGTTTAATGCTTTAACACCATTCCATAGCTATAGCGGTTCTTAATTTATAACGTACCCCAAACACGAAATTCCCGTGGGAAATCCACAGCTGACCTGACAGTCCATTATTTCAAAGGGTGCAAGTGTGCTGTTGTGTTGTGCTTATTTTGAGTGTTCATCTAGTGTCTTCTAATCCTAACCCTAACCCTAAGCCTAACCCTAACCCTAAACTTGGCTGTAGATAAATCGCGAGAAACTAAAACCTGAACACCCTAGAATTTATTGGGAATGTCTCCCGTGACGTCGTCGTGACGTCAGGGGTAAGTTATAAATTAAGTACCGCTATAGCATTGCCACAAACGTAGATAATTACCCTGTTTGTGACCAGCTGAACTTGTAGAACATTATGTACTGAGCCTGTGTGTGACCAGCTAGACTTGTAGAACATTATGTACTGAGCCTGTGTGTGACAAGCTAGACTTAATGAACATTATGTACTGAGCCTGTGTGTGACCAGCTGGACCTATAGAACATTATGTACTGACCCTGTGTGAGACTAGCTGGACGTGTAGAACATTATATACTGAGACTATGTGTGACTAGCTGGACTTGTAGAACATTATGTACTGAGCCTGCGTGTGACTAGCTAGACTTGTAGAACATTATGTACTGAGACTGTGTGTGACTAGCTAGACTTGTAGAACATTATGCACTGAGCCTGCGTGTGACTAGCTAGACTTGTAGAACATTATGTACTGAGCCTGCGTGTGACTAGCTAGACTTGTAGAACATTATGTACTGAGCCTGTGTGTGACTAGCTAGACTTGTAGAACATTATGTACTGAGACTGTGTGTGACTAGCTAGACTTGTAGAACATTATGTACTGAGACTGTGTGTGACCAGCTAGACTTATAGAACATTATGTACTGAGCCTGTGTGTGACTAGCTAGACTTGTAGAACATTATGTACTGAGACTGTGTGTGACTAGCTAGACTTGTAGAACATTATGCACTGAGCATGTGAGCCACCAGCTGAACTTATAGAACATTATGTATTGACGCTGTACGTGACCAGTTGGACAGATCATTATGTACTGTGACTGTGTGTGACCAAATGGACTTGTAGAACATTATGTATTGAACCTGTGCGTGGCCAGCTAGACTTTTAGAACATTATGTACTAAGCCTGTGCGCGACCAGCTAGACTTGTAGAACATTATGTACTAAGCCTGTGCGCGACCAGCTAGACTTGTAGATCATTATGTACTTAGCCTGTGCGCGACCAGCTAGACTTGTAGAACATTATGTACTTAGCCTGTGCGTGACCAGCTAGACTTGTAGAACATTATGTACTTAGCCTGTGCGTGACTAGCTAGACTTGTAGAACATTATGTACTTAGCCTGTGCGCGACCAGCTAGACTTGTAGAACATTATGTACTTAGCCTGTGCGTGACCAGCTAGACTTGTAGAACATTATGTACTTAGCCTGTGCGTGACTAGCTAGACTTGTAGAACATTATGTACTTAGCCTGTGCGTGACCAGCTAGACTTGTAGAACATTATGTACTTAGCCTGTGCGTGACCAGCTAGACTTGTAGAACATTATGTACTTAGCCTGTGCGTGACCAGCTAGACTTGTAGAACATTATGTACTTAGCCTGTGCGTGACCAGCTAGACTTGTAGAACATTATGTACTTAGCCTGTGCGCGACCAGCTAGACTTGTAGAACATTATGTACTTAGCCTGTGCGTGACCAGCTAGACTTGTAGAACATTATATACTTAGCCTGTGCGTGACTAGCTAGACTTGTAGAACATTATGTACTGAGCCTGTGCGTGACCAGCTAGACTTGTAGAACATTATGTACTTAGCCTGTGCGTGACTAGCTAGACTTGTAGAACATTATGTACTTAGCCTGTGCGTGACCAGCTAGACTTGTAGAACATTATGTACTTAGCCTGTGCGTGACCAGCTAGACTTGTAGAACATTATGTACTTAGCCTGTGCGTGACTAGCTAGACTTGTAGAACATTATGTACTTAGCCTGTGCGCGACCAGCTAGACTTGTAGAACATTATGTACTTAGCCTGTGCGTGACCAGCTAGACTTGTAGATCATTATGTACTTAGCCTGTGCGCGACCAGCTAGACTTGTAGAACATTATGTACTAAGCCTGTACGCGACCAGCTAGACTTGTAGAACAATATGTACTGAGCCCGTGCGTGACCAGCTGGACCTGTGACTGGACAGAAAGATTGGATTGTAGATGGACGTGCCAAACTTTGGCGAACTGCCGGAGGTATTTTCACACTATGAGAGGACTTTCGAAATGTGGGAAGACTTGTCAAAATGTGAGATGAATTGTCAAACTGCAGGAGGACTTGTTAAACTACGGACGACTCGTCAAACTGTGGAAGGCTTTTTCAATCTGTAGGAGGGTTTGTTAAACTGCAGAAGGGTTTGTTAAACTGCAGAAGAACTTGTTAAACTGCGGAATGTCTTGTCAAACTGTGGAAGGGTTTGTTAAACTACTAGAGGACTCGTTAAACTGCGAAAGGCTTTGTCAAACTGTGGAAGGGTTTGTTAAACGACTAGAGGACTCGTTAAACTTCGAAAGGCTTTGTCAAACAGTGGGAGGGCTTGTTAAACTGGAGAAGGACTTCTTAAACTGCAAAAGGACTTGTTAAACATCAAACTATAGAGCGAAATCATACTATAGAGCGACATCAAACTAGAGAAGGACATCAAACTATAGAGGACATCACACTATAGAGGACATCAAACTATAAAGGACATTAAACTATAGATGACTTAAACTATAGAGCGACATCAAACTATAGATGACTTAAACTATAGAGCGAAATCATACTATAGATGACTTAAACTATAGAGCGACATCAAACTATAGATGACTTAAACTATAGAGCGACATCAAACTATAGAGAACTTAAACTATAGAGCGAAATCAAACTATAAATGACTTAAACTATAGAGCGACATCAAACTATAGAGAACTTAAACTATACAGCGAAATCAAACTATAGATAACTTAAACTATAGAGCGACATCAAACTATAGATGACTTAAACTATAGAGCGACATCAAACTATAGATGACTTAAACTATAGAGCGACATCAAACTATAGATGACTTAAACTATAGAGCGAAATCATACTATAGATGACTTAAACTATAGAGCGACATCAAACTATAGATGACTTAAGCTATAGAGCGAAATCATACTATAGATGACTTAAACTATAGAGCGACATCAAACTATAGAGAACTTAAACTATAGAGCGAAATCAAACTATAGATGACTTAAACTATAGAGCGAAATCAAACTATAGAGAACTTAAACTATAGAGCGAAATCGAACTATAGAGAACTTAAACTATAGAGCGACATCAAACTATAGAGAACTTAAACTATAGAGCGACATCAAACTATAGACAACTTAAACTATAGAGCGACATCAAACTATAGAGAACTTAAACTATAGAGCGACATCAAACTATAGAGAACTTAAACTATAGAGCGACATCAAACTATAGATGACTTAAACTATAGAGCGCCATCAAACTATAGAGAACTTAAACTATAGAGCGAAATCAAACTATAGAGCGACATCAAACTATAGAGAACTTAAACTATAGAGCGACATCAAACTATAGAGAACTTAAACTATAGAGCGACATCAAACTATAGAGAACTTAAACTATAGAGCGAAATCAAATTATAAAGGACGTCACACTATAGAGATAAAACTATATAGGACATTAAAATTTAAAGGACATCAAATTATAAAGGACGTCAAACTGTAGAGGAAATCAGATTATAGAAGACATCAAACTATAGAAGACATCAAACTATAGAGAGACATAAAACTATAGAAGACATCAAACTATAGAGAAACATCAAACTATAATGGTCGTCACCCTATAGAGAACATCAAACTATAGAGAACATCAAACTATAGAGCGACATCAAACTATAGAGAACATCAAACTATAGAGAACATCAAACTATAGAGAACATAAAACTATAGAGAACATAAAACTATAGAGAACATCAAACTATAGAGCGACATCAAACTATAGAGCGACATCAAACTATAGAGAAATCAAACTATAGAGAACATCAAACTATAGAGAACATCAAACTATAGAGCGACATCAAACTATAGAGAACATCACACTATAGAGCGACATCAAACTATAGAGAACATCAAACTATAGAGGACTTAAACTATAGAGCGAAATCAAACTATAGAGGACTTAAACTTTAGAGCGAAATCAAACTATAGTGGACATTAAATTATAGAGCGACATCAAACTATAAAGGACGTCACACTATAGAGATAAAACTATGTAGGACATTAAAATTTAAAGGATATAAAATTATAAAGAACGTCAAACTGTAGAGGAAATCAGATTATAGAAGACATAAAACTATAGAGAGACATAAAACTATAGAGAGACATCAAACTATAAAGGTCGTCACCCTGTAGAGGACACCAAACTATAGAGAACATCAAACTAGAAAGCGACGTTAAAATATAAAGAATGCAATGTGGCTCTGTCTAGGGTTTGATTGAGCTCGTCACATTGCTTTACTGACGTTCTTTGTTACATAAAGTTACTAGGAAGACGCCAGACGACGAACACTCGGTTATTGATCTTTATTCGCTGTTCCAACAGTCGCACTGACCAGTCGCT
This sequence comes from Candidula unifasciata, assembly GCA_905116865.2. Lineage (NCBI taxonomy): Eukaryota > Metazoa > Mollusca > Gastropoda > Stylommatophora > Geomitridae > Candidula > Candidula unifasciata. The sequence continues at coordinate 29,392 of CAJHNH020000367.1, forward strand.
CACTTGTGTTCTCGTGGTTGCTAAGCATGGCTGATCTATGACAACATTTGCAAATATCTCGCACGGTGATTCTCTCTGTCATTACCTTTCAGATCATACACGTGGATCAGCTAACATCTTGTTCCTTGTACCTGTATTTAGTCGAAACTCCCAGTCAGTAGATATTCATTTCTGCTGTCCTACAATTACACGTAGTCAGACGGTTTGCATTCTTCTCAGCTGTTCTCTTGCATTCGACGGCACAAATCCAGATCCAAACTTTAACTGACTTCCTATCCTCTATGGGTTCACACCTTCTGTTAAAGTCTCACGCTTTCCTCATATCCCTATTCACTCACCAAGGGATACTCGAGACCTCTTTCCACACTTTCGTCTTGTTTCACTAGTCCTCTGACCTTATTCCCCCAATCGGGAACTCTCTTTGATTTCCCCGAGAATTCACACCATTACAAAGGACGTCACACTATAGAGGACATCAAACTATAGAGGACATCAAACTATAGTGGACATCAAACCGAGGAGTGGCATCAAACTATAGAGGACATCAAACTATAGAGCGACATCATAATATAAAGGATGTCACACTATAAAGGACATCAACCTATAAAGGACGTCACACTATAGAGGACATCATACTCGTGCTTCTAAGTGGACCAGAGTCAGACAGAGTACAGCAGTGAGAGTAAGACAATGAAGTCTGATAGCTAAGAGTCTACACCGCTCCAGGCGTCAGAGTCAGGCCACGAGGACTGGACACTCAATAGCAGCTGTATTGGGTGACAACGCAGGGAGGCGTGGCCTCACTAGTGAAACAAGACAGCAGAGATGCCGGCGATGGCTGTTTGCTGAAAGGAACTCGGAGCCAGGAGTCCTGCCGGTCATCGGAGTCCTTCGACGGCCTGATGTGCTGTGTTCACATGCTGGAGAACGAGTGTTGTTGAGTCCGTTTCCAGGCAGCCGATGCGTCTGCTCAGTGTAGAGCAGAGGTCCAGTTGATAGGAGATATTTCTTGTTCATTTGTACAGTGAGCCCGGAGTTGCAGGCCGCTATAGACCTTCGAACTGTAGCGGCCAGCTCGCTCGTAGTGGTGGCGAATGAGTGAGCAAATGACGGGGCTAGGTTTACATGCTAGCTAGGACAAGTATCTACATCACTTTGTCTGAATTGTTGTCTGTGTGGGGGACTGTGACTACCCTCTGTGTGGGGGATTGTGACTACCCTCTGTGTGAGGGATTGTGACTACCCTCTGTGTGAGGGATTGTGACTACCCTCTGTGTGAGGGATTGTGACTACCCTCTGTGTGAGGGATTGTGACTACCCTCTGTGTGAGGGATTGTGACTACCCTCAGTGTGATGACAATAAACATATATGTATGGTGGACATTACATCGTTGAGTTTTCCTGAGAGTTGTATGTGTGGAAGAGAGAACTGAATCCTTGGACAATTGACCGTGTGCTAATTGCTGTTACTCCCAGGATAGCACACACAAAACCTATGTGATTTTCTAAGATATTGGATAACACTGAACAGTTTGCTGTATGTCCCTTTAATACGATAAATCTAGCTGAGACAGACACTATCATTATTAGTTCTGGAGCCACGCTGGAGACATCCCTTCACAGCGTTGATAGCGGGGCCTACGGGCAGTGGCAAAAACGTTTTTAACCACCTGGGCGATATAGACGACCCGGTACAGGATGAGATTATTTGGTGCAAGGTGGAATGGCAACCTATGTACGACAATATAGAGGGTTTTATCTTTAATGAAAATCTTCTGCATAAGGAATAATCGTGTGGCTGTACGCGACGTCTAGTTGTTATAGACGAATTTATTTCCGAGACAGACTACAGTCACCACACTGTTTACTAAAGGTAGTCACCATTGCAACAGTAGCGTTATTTATATTGTACAAGTCCTGAAACCGGATCAGAAGCCATGTTTGTGTTGGTACAAAAACAACCCAAGTGCGCTAAAAAAAAAAAAAAAAGCTTTCAGTTAAATAAAAAATCAGAGATATTTTGCAGCAGGGTGTTTTTCTCGGGGTTTTATTATTTTCAATTCTAAACGTGGTGAAAGGTGTCTTAGGATTTTGAAATGGCTAAATGGTTAAACTCAGTTTTCGGGACCTCTTCATGGGTGATCCCCATCCACATTGTAGCACTTTGGTCATCGGGTGTTTATCTCTTGTGTGATTTCCTAGTGGGGTAAAATGTACTACTACTACTATTGTAAACACCAGTTGTTGCCGGGAGCCCTACCTGGGTGATCCGTACCAGACTGGTGGCGCTGTATGTCAACGGGTGTTAGTCGCTTGTTGTGCGGTCACGTTGACACACTATAACCATCCCGCCTCTATCTTATGTGTGCACCTCATATGGTGAAGTTACAGGGATTTTTGCTTTAACATTTTAATAAAACATAATGAGAATAATAAAAAGCTTAATTTTTACAAATATCTCAGACAAACAACATAAACAAATCTTATAAACTGAATGGTTGCTATCTTTGAGGGGAAATAGGGCCCCCATCGATAACAATCCTATATGCAGCAATTTATAACACTACAGACTTGAAAAGGGGTACCCCTAAAACACAAAGAGACCCCACCACTGAATACCCCCACAACTTTAATAAATACCTTAGACAAACAACATAAAAAAAACGTGTAGGCTGAAAGGCCATCATTTGGAGGGGGTGGGGGGGGGGGACCAGTCACAGTCTGACCCTTGACCTTGTAGGAGTCAACTCACCATCCCTTGCTGACGTACTACTCTGTCAAACTTTGAGAGACAATTATTGTCAGTAAGACCGCAATGACCCAGCTAGGATTTGCCTCTTTTGAGTTTGCTCTTTCTTTTGCTTTAAAAATTAGTCACAAAGTGGGTGTTACTTCACTCTAAGGAAAGCAATGGCCCTAGATAGCTTGATTATGTTTTTCATTGTGGGAAAATCTAGCAGGTATTGTATAGATTTACTGGAGGTGTCTCTAGAGCGTCCAAGAGATATTGCATGGATATACAGAAGGTGTCTCTAGTGCATCCAAGAGATATCGCTTGGATTTATAGGAGGTGTCTCTAGTGCATCCAAGAGATATTGCATGGATTTACAGGAGGTATCTCTAGTGCATCCAAGAGATATCTCAGGGTTTTACAGCAGGTGTATCTGGTGCATCCAAGAGATATCTCAGGGTTTTACAGGAGGTGTCTCTAGTGCATCCAAGAGATATCTCAGGGTTTTACAGGAGGTATCTCTAGTGCATCCAAGAGATATCGCATGGATTTACAGGAGGTGTCTCTAGTGCGTCCAAGAGATATCGCATGGATTTACAGGAGGTGTCTCTAGTGCATCTAAAAGATATCACATGGTTTACAGGTGTCTCTAGTGCGTGTAAGAGATATCACATGGTTTATAGGTGTCTCTAGTGCGTCCAAGAGATATCACATGGTTTACAGTTGTCTCTAGTGCGTCCAAGAGATATCACATGGTTTACAGGTGTCTCTAGTGCGTCAAAGAGATATCACATGGTTTACATGTGTCTCTAGTGCGTCCAAGAGATATCACATGGTTTACAGGTGTCTCTAGTGCGCCCAAGAGATATCACATGGTTTACAGGTGTCTCTAGTGCGTCCAAGAGATATCACATGGTTTACAGGTGTCTCTAGTGCGTCCAAGAGATATCACACTGTTTACAGGTGTCTCTAGTGCGTCCAAGAGATATCACACTGTTTACAGGTGTCTCTAGTGCGTCCAAGAGATATCACATGGTTTACAGGTGTCTCTAGTGCGTCCAAGAGATATCACATGGTTTACAGGTGTCTCTAGTGCGTCCAAGAGATATCACATGGTTTACAGGTGTCTCTAGTGCGTCCAAGAGATATCACATGGTTTACAGGTATCTCTAGTGCGTCCAAGAGATATCACATGGTTTACAGGTGTCTCTAGTGCGTCCAAGAGATATCACATGGTTTTCAGGTGTCTCTAGTGCGTCCAAGAGATATCACATAGTTTACAGGTGTCTCTAGTGCGTCCAAGAGATATCACATGGTTAACAGGTGTCTCTAGTGCGTCCAAGAGATATCACATGGTTTACAGGTGTCTCTAGTGCGACCAAGAGATATCACATGGTTTACAGGTGTCTCTAGTGCGTCAAAGAGATATCACATGGTTTATATGTGTCTCTAGTGCGTCCAAGAGATATCACATGGGTTTACAGATGTCTCTAGTGAGTCCAAGAGATATCACATGGGTTTACAGGTGTCTCTAGTGAGTCCAAGAGATATCGCATGGATTTACAGGTGTCTCTAGTGAGTCCAAGAGATATCGCATGGGTTTACAGGAGGTGTCTCTAGTGCGTCCAAGAGATATCGCATGGATTTACAGGTGTCTCTGGTGCATCCAAGAGATATCGCATGGGTTTACAGGAGGTATCTCTAGTGCGTCCAAGAGATATCGCATGGATTTACAGGAGGTGTCTCTAGTGCGTCCAAGAGATATCGCATGGATTTACAGGAGGTGTCTCTAGTGCATCCAAGAGATATCGCATGGATTTACAAACGGTGTATCTAGTACCTCATAGAACAATATGCAAAACCTCGTTTTTTTTTTTTATTTTGTTTCCACTAATCCGTTCATCTGTGTGGTTCTGTTCATCTGTGTGGTTCCGTTCATCTGTGTGGTTCCGTTCATCTGTGTGGTTCTGTTCATCTGTGTGGTTCTGTTCATCTGTGTGGTTCTGTTCATCTGTGTGGTTCCGTTCATCTGTGTGGTTCCGTTCATCTGTGTGGTTCCGTTCATCTGTGTGGTTCCGTTCATCTGTGTGGTTCCGTTCATCTGTGTGGTTCCGTTCATCTGTGTGGTTCCGTTCATCTGTGTGGTTCCGTTCATCTGTGTGGTACAGAGTGTCATGATGGTCTTGCGTATTTGTATTCAATGGTGGAGAGAACTAACCCATTCATAACATTACAAATAGCGGTTGCCAAAACTTTTATTGCAAGCAGACCTTTCTTGGCTTGGATTATAATGCTAAGCATCTTTTAAAAGTTATACCCAGGAATTTCATGGAATCCGATCTCTCCATGTCAGAACCACACAATTTTACCGCCGGCAATGGCGTTCCGCAAAGCTGATTATTGGACGGCAAACAGATGGGCAATGGCGTTCCGCAAAGCTGATTATTGAACGGCAAACAGATGGGCAATGGCGTTCCGCAAAGCTGATTATTGGACGGCAAACAGATGGGCAATGGCGTTCCGCAAAGGTGATTATTGAACGAAAAACAGATGGGCAATGGCGTTCCGCAAAGCTGATTATTGAACGAAAAACAGATGGGCAATGGCGTTCCGCAAAGGTGATTATTGAACGAAAAACAGATGGGCAATGGCGTTCCGCAAAGGTGATTATTGAACGAAAAACAGATGGGCAATGGCGTTCCGCAAAGCTGATTATTGAACGGGAAACAGATGGGCAATGGCGTTCCGCAAAGGTGATTATTGAACGGGAAACAGATGGGCAATGGCGTTCCGCAAAGCTGATTATTGAACGGCAAACAGATGACTGTCAGTTTTTGGGGTTGAATTGTTGTCCTTTAGATGTTGCACCAAGATGATATTCGATCAAATTCCTGTTCTAGATCCAACAAAATGTTTCTCTGTTCCTGCCCTTTAACCATTGACTCTGTGAATCTGATAGTTTTAGACCGTGGATCTCAGATTGTTTACACTGTTTAAAAAAAAAAAAGCTAATCTATTATGGTTATATAGGCTTAAACCAGACTGAATCTTTGATGTTTCAAGCTATGGCAAGAGCAACTCTTTGATCGCTTCAAACTGTAAGACGAGCAAATCTCAGATGTTTTAAACTTTAATATGAGAGAATCGTTCATGTTTTAAGCTCTAACAAGAGCACATTTTTAAAATCCTTTTAAATTGTAACAAAGACAAATCTCTGATGTTTTGAATTGTAACAAGAGTGAACCTTTGATCGTTTTTGAAGTTTCAAACTGTAGCAAGATCGAATCTTTGATATTTCAATCGTAAAAAGTATCAATCTTTGGTGTTTTAAACTTTAACAAGAGCGAATCTTTGATGTTTTAAGCTATAAAAAGATTGAATCTTCGATCTTTTAATCTGTATAAGAGCGAATCCTTGATCGTTTTAAACTGTCACATAACCGAATCTTTGATCATTTTAACCGGTAAAAAAAAGCTAATCTTTGATTTTTAAACTATAACAAGAACGAATCTTTGATGTTTTAAGCTTTAGCAAGAACGAATCTTTGATGCTTTAAACTGTAACAAGAACGAATCTTTGATGTTTTAAACTGTAACAAGAACGAATCTTTGATGTTTCAAACTATAACAAGAACGAATCTTTGATGTTTTAAACTTTAACAAGAGCGAATCTTTGATGTTTTAAACTGTAACAAGAACAATTCTTTGATGTTTTACGCTGTGACTAGAGTGACTCTTTGAAGTTTCAAACTGTCACAAGGACACATCTTTGAAGTTTCAAACTGTCACAAGGACACATCTTTGAATTTTCAAACTGTCACAAGGACACATCTTTGAATTTTCAAACTGTCACAAGGACACATCTTTCATGTGATAAGAACAACGCTTTGATCGTTTGAGTCTGGGACATTTAGTTATTTAACAGTTGTAAATGCTATCAAAAGCATAACTTAGGTCGCGTTAAACTGTGACCTTCACGGATAAAAACAGTCTTCAACTGTACAAAAGCTGTAATGTAATGATTTTAAACTTTGAACAAGAAAATGTTCGATCGTTTTAAACTGTGATGAGAGCGAATCACGGATCATTTTAAACTGTGACATTTAAAACGATTTAAATAGTGGTTTTAATAGGGATATAAAGTATACATTGAGTTTCCATAGCATATTTATGTTATTTTATATAGCGTGTAATCATTTCTTTAAGACATTTTTCCAAGTTACATCATTATTTTTTTATTGCGATACTGTCATACTAACACCTTTTGTGTGGTAAATTTGACAATAGGTATTTAGATATTCTTCATAATATTGTGACATGAGCGAATCTCCCAGATGTCAGTCATGACATCAGTCAGTGGCCAACTGGTCAGGGGTTTAACATGCCCGACAGTCATTGACCAGCTTAAAAATTATACAATATATTCATATTTAATGACCTTTAAGCACCCTAAAATATTTAACAGCTTTCAAAGATGTCTACTGCAGGAAACATTTACATTGTGTTACAATCCTCACACATGTCATTTTGACATTTTAATTTCTTTGCTGACATCAATAAAACGACAGCCTTTTATGAACTTAGAGGAGACTGGCTCATCATCATTTAGAGCATGTCGGGATAGCTGAGCTATTCTGGTCATTTTAAACATCAGGGTGGCATGGGCAGTACGGTAATGGAGGCGGCAGTTTTCATAAGACGAGGCAGAAGAAGACCTTCTCGAAGGTGCATACGAGACAACGAAGCTGCATAGGTTATGAAAACACACAGGGCTGGATAATTTGCTAGACAAAGCTAGATCTTCAGAAGGGTCGCGACAAGAGCGACGTTCTTCAAAGTACCTGCCGATTGATGAACTTGAATGAGTAGTCTAGATTGTCTAGATAGTAATACGTTTTCCATGTGACTGATTTATGACTAAAGTATCGTGTCAATCTCTCAGTGAGCAAATGAGTTCGGCAGCTAAACAGCGAGGAGCTGCTCCTAATCCACCCAAGTCTGCAGTCACAGACAATGACCAGAACAAAGAGCTGTCACAGAACGGCTATGCTACCTACTCTACCAAAACCAGAGACGCCGCCGACGTAACACATCAGGTCAGCACAAACGAAGTCAGTGGCCTGGTCTGCCTGGACGTGACTTTACCCAGTGGTCAGAGAGTGGACATCAGTGTTGACCAAAAGTAAGCCTTAACCGTCCAGCATTCCTTGTACTCTGTCAACTAGCTCTTGATCTCTGTGTATAGACTTCGTGCATTGTTGTCTGTCCGGGTTATTGTTGACTGTCAGGGGTGATTGTTGTCTGCTAGTGGTGATTGTTGTCTGCTAGTGGTAATTGTTGATTGCGAGTGGTCATTGTTGTCGGCTAGTGGTGACTGATGTCTATCCGGGTGATTGCTGCCTGCCAGTGGTGATTGTTGTCTCCTAGTGGTGACTGTTGTCTGCCAGTGGTGACTGATGTCTGCCAGTCGGTGATTGTTGTATGCTAGTGGTGATTGTTGTCTGCCAGTGGTGATTGTTGTCTGCCAGTGGTGAATGTTGTCTGCCAGTGGTGATTGTTGTCTGCCAGTGGTGATTGTTGTCTGCCAGTGGTGATTGTTGTCTGCCTGTGGTGATTGTTGTCTACCTGTGGTGATTGTTGTCTGCTAGTGGTGACTGTTGTCTGCTAGTGGTGATTGTTGTCTGCCAGTGGTGATTGTTGTCTGCTAGTGGTGATTGTTGTCTGCCAGTGGTGACTGTTGTCTGCTAGTGGTGATTGTTGTCTGCCAGTGGTGACTGTTGTCTGCCAGTGGTGACTGATGTCTGCCAGTCGGTGATTGTTGTATGCTAGTGGTGATTGTTGTCTGCCAGTGGTGATTGTTGTCTGCTAGTGGTGATTGTTGTCTGCTAGTGGTGATTGTTGTCTGCTAGTGGTGATTGTGTCTGCCAGTGGTGATTGTTGTCTGCCAGTGGTGATTGTTGTCTGCCAGTGGTGAATGTTGTCTGCTAGTGGTGATTGTTGTCTGTCCGGGTTATTGTTGTCTGCCAGTGGTGATTGTTGTCTGCCAGTGGTGATTGTTGTCTGCCAGTGGTGATTGTTGTCTGCCAGTGGTGATTGTTGTCTGCCTGTGGTGATTGTTGTCTACCTGTGGTGATTGTTGTCTGCTAGTGGTGATTGTTGTCTGCTAGTGGTGATTGTTGTCTGCTAGTGGTGATTGTTGTCTACCAGTGGTGATTGTTGTCTGCTAGTGGTGATTGTTGTCTGCCAGTGGTGATTGTTGTCTGCTAGTGGTGATTGTTGTCTGCTAGTGGTGATTGTTGTTTGCCAGTGGTGATTGTTGCCTGCCAGTGGTGAATGTTGTCTTCCAGTGGTGATTGTTGTCTGCTAGTGGTGAATGTTGTCTGCCAGTGGTGATTGTTGTCTGCTAGTGGTAACTGTTGTCTGCCAGTGGTTATTGTTGTCTCCCAGTGGTGATTGTTGTCTGCCAGTGGTGAATGTTGTCTGCCAGTGGTAATTGTTGTCTGCTAGTGATTATTGTTGTCTACCAGTGGTGATTGTTGTCTGCTAGTGGTGATTGTTGTCTGTCAGTGGTGATTGTTGTCTGCTAGTGGTGATTGTTGTCTGTCAGTGGTGATTGTGTCTGCCAGTGGTGATTGTTGTCTGCCAGTGGTGATTGTTGTCTGCTAGTGGTGATTGTTGTCTGCTAGTGGTGATTGTTGTCTGCTAGTGATTATTGTTGTCTACCAGTGGTGATTGTTGTCTGCTTGTGGTGATTGTTGTCTGCCAGAGGTGATTGTTGTCTGCTAGTGGTGATTTTTGTTTGCCAGTGGTGATTGTTGTCTGTCAGTGGTGATTGTTGTCTACTAGTGGTGATTGCTATTAAAGATCTGCCTCCTGGACACTGCTTAATGTTTTATGTGTGTGTGTAGGAGTGTGGGGGGGGGTGTTTGTGTGGGTGTAAGGGAGGGGGGTGTGAGATGGCACATACTGCTGGTGTCACGTGGCTTGGCCCAATAAACATCCAACCTTCTTTAGGGATGAGGCGACGCAAATTATGGCACTATAGAACATAAAATATTTCTAGGCGCAACTTGGCCTGACTTCCTCACTACTTCAATTAAGCCACCAGACTAGATAGTCTCCTATCCCAGTCAACATAAGAAACACAGTAAAATTTGCAATAAAGGGATATTACACACACTCCAGACAACTAGGAACAATGAAGGATGGAAACTAAACCATGAATGTAAAATTCACAAAACATTCTGTAATAACTATAACCACTACAAGGATAAGGCAAAACAAATCAATAAAATCAATGACAATGAGGAGATAAAGACAATTTATATATGACTAGAACAAGAGTTTCTCCAAGTAGCAGCCAATGTCATCATAGCTATGCGATGGAACCATGGCACAGTGGAATAGGCAATCCAGATTAAGAGTGACCACAACTGCTGGAATATCACTCATCTGTTATCAGGTGCAGTCCACTGTAGCATCTCCTTTCTATACATCTGGGATGACTGGTACAAAGTCACTAAAAGGTTCTGCTCCTCAGCATATCAGACACTGCACTGTTGAATACATTAGGCCGTGCACGATAGTCTTACCGTGACCACGACACACAAATGTTTCTTATATAAAATTAGTCACTTTTTAGCATGAATGCAGACACAAATGGCAGGCGACCTCTGGCTTCACCATACAGCGTCCTGGGGATGGATCTCTCCCAATGGAACCGTTGGTCACTACCTGGGTGTATGAACAGACATGTCGGCAGGCCCCATGGTAGTATCTTCCGGCTGCTGATGGTAAGGAATACTGGTGATGTGGATATGTGGTGACTGTCAATCTGGCCTCCAGTGAACTTACAATCCCAAGCTCTGGATTCTTGTAGGAAACATAAATGATCCTAGATCCTAACCATAAATTAGGGCAAAGGCACAAGACGTCAGACTTCGCTGGAAGCTAGATCGAGAATAGTCCTGACCCAAGTGTCTCTCTCCAAGCAAGTGGGAGAAGATTAATCTGCAGCAGGTGGTGATATGCCCATAGAACTTTTGGCAATAATTACCAATGAATCTCTCACCTACGATTATAGATTCAAAACTGTAATGTACCCAAGAGAATTAGAACTTGCCTCAGAGACCTATATTTACAAAAGATGGAGTATCTACATATAGAGGCAAATCCATTTTTCAAACTCAGCCTCATCTGCATAAAGGTGACAGGATCTAGACGAGTCTAAGACGAAAGGAGAGTTTGGTTTGTTACGTGACATGCGAGTGTGTGTGTGGAATATGTAGGTGTGTATGTAATATGTGGGTGCCTATGGACTATGTAGGTGTGTATGTAATATGTGGGTGCCTATGGACTATGTAGGTGTGTATGTAATATGTGGGTGCCTATAGACTATGTAGGTGTGTATGTAATATGTGGGTGCCTATGGACTATGTAGGTGTGTATATCGGTATGTAAGTGAGTAAACGAATAGGTTTGCATGTGTGTGTGTGTGTGTGTGTGTGTGTGTACGTGCGAATGTGTCCATGCTTTTATGTTTTTCTTGGTATTTAAAATATGCAAATTTTTATATGAACATAACATACTTTATTATTAAAATACAACTGCTGTGTGAAAGATGGATCCTTGGAAGAGTCGAATGTAAGACGGGTCTGCGTGCTCAATTTGCAACATTTTTAAAATATTTCCTGTCTTTGTTTGAAGTAAAATGTCCAGTCTTTGTATAAAGCAAAATGTCCTGTCTGTATTTATAGGAAAATGTCTAGTCATTTCTTATATCATCCAGTTAGCGAGCAGCTTACCGTAAACTGTCGAGGTTTGTTTCAGCTCCTTATGGCAGATTCCCTTGTGTAAACACAGCAATAGGTCCTTAATTCTGACTTTAAAAATCCCCCCCCCCCCGCCCCCCTTACAGCGATATTATTATAGCTTCTCAGACCCGAACATTAATGGTTTCATGTCGTTACTTCTTAGACGCGAACAAGCTACTGTCACGTCTGCTTAGACGCAAACAAGCTACTGTCACGTCTGCTTAGACGCCAACAAGCTACTGTCACATCTGTTTAGACGCCAACAAACTACTGTCACATCTGCTTAGACGCCAACAAGCTACTGTCACATCTGTTTAGACGCCAACAAACTACTGTCACGTCTGCTTAGACGCCAACAAGCTACTGTCACATCTGCTTAGACGCCAACAAACTACTGTCACATCTGCTTAGACGCCAACAAGCTACTGTCACATCTGCTTAGACGCGAACAAGCTACTGTCACATCTGCTTAGACGCGCACAAGCTACTGTCACATCTGCTTAGACGCAAACAAGCTACTGTCACATCTGCTTAGACGCCAACAAGCTACTGTCACATCTGCTTAGACGCCAACAAGCTACTGTCACATCTGCTTAGACGCAAACAAGCTACTGTCACATCTGCTTAGACGCCAACAAGCTACTGTCACATCTGCTTAGACACAAACAAGCTACTGTCACATCTGCTTAGACACAAACAAGCTACTGTCACATCTGCTTAGACGCCAACAAGCTACTGTCACATCTGCTTAGACGCCAACAAGCTACTGTCACATCTGCTTAGACGCTAACAAGCTACTGTCACATCTGCTTAGACGCCAACAAGCTACTGTCACATCTGCTTAGACGCTAACAAGCTACTGTCACATCTGCTTAGACGCAAACAAGCTACTGTCACATCTGCTTAGACACAAACAAGCTACTGTCACATCTGCTTAGACGCCAACAAGCTACTGTCACATCTGCTTAGACGCCAACAAGCTACTGTCACATCTGCTTAGACGCAAACAAGCTACTGTCACATCTGCTTAGACGCCAACAAGCTACTGTCACATCTGCTTAGACACAAACAAGCTACTGTCACATCTGCTTAGACGCTAACAAGCTACTGTCACATCTGCTTAGACGCCAACAAGCTACTGTCACATCTGCTTAGACGCTAACAAGCTACTGTCACATCTGCTTAGACACAAACAAGCTACTGTCACATCTGCTTAGACACAAACAAGCTACTGTCACATCTGCTTAGACGCCAACAAGCTACTGTCACATCTGCTTAGACACAAACAAGCTACTGTCACATCTGCTTAGACGCCAACAAGCTACTGTCACATCTGCTTAGACGCCAACAAGCTACTGTCACATCTGCTTAGACACAAACAAGCTACTGTCACATCTGCTTAGACGCCAACAAGCTACTGTCACATCTGCTTAGACACAAACAAGCTACTGTCACATCTGCTTGCTGCTGAATGCGTTAAGTTGGAGTTCCTCTCTATGCTCAATGTGAAGTGACCAACCTTTTCTAAAATTAGAGTTCCCAGTCCTTTTTTCTTTCGTTGAAAAGACCAGTCGTGTTATATGGCTCTGTTTCTTGGAGTACAACTTAAAGAGATGAAGCCTTATTACAGGTTTTTGAAAACAGTCTTTAAAAAAAAACTGTATACGCCAGGTAGATGAATGATTCTAGACCACGAGGGGGACCAAGAAGACAATGGAGAGATAATGTCCAGACAAATCTGCAAACACTTGGTGTCACCAACTGGAAAGAGAATGCCAACCAGAGAGATGAATAGAGGCGGGTGATATCTGCGGCAATGAACCTCAAGGACTCGGAATGCCGCAGAAAAAGAAGTCCTTTTTTTTTTTAAGTTTGTCGTTAGTAGTTTGCAGTCCCTACTTCGAAACAAAGGAATCATCCCTTAAGAGAAGGAGGAGGAGAAGAAGAAGGAGAAGGAGAAGAAGAAGAAGGAGGAAGAAGAAGAAGAAGAAAGAGAGAAGAAAGAAGAAGAAGAAGAAGAAGAAGAAAGAAGAAGAAGAAGAAGAAAAGAAGAAAGAAGAAGAAGAAGAAAGAAGAAGAAGAAGAAGAAGAAGAAGAAGAAGAAAAAAAACGAACGAACGAACGAACGAACTTTATTTTCAAAGGTTCACAAATTGGGCAGGCAGGCCCCTCTTACATTCAGCCCTTTTAAACACCCGTCTTTCACACCGCAGCTGTTTATCAATAAGCATGTTATATTCATATGGTAATATGCATATTATGAATATCAAAAAAAGAGAGAAAAAAAAGCACAAATGTAATGCAATGGTAAAATGCATGCACACACACACACCCACCCACTCACTTAAACACACCCACATACCTTCACACACTCATAAATACACCCCATTCACCCACATACATACCTACATATCCACACACACACGCACATTCCACACACATACAGACATACAGATATATATATACACACACACACCCATAGAAACAAATGCAGACACACACACAAACAGACATACGCGCACATACTTAATCACACACGCAGATATACACACACAGACACACATATGCGACACACGCAGACACACACAGACACATATGCACAAATACACGCAGACACACACAGACACATATGCACAAATACACGCAGACACAAACACACAGATACACTCAGAGACACGCAAACACACACACAATCGCAGACACACACACACGTGCTCCGATGCTCACGCAGACACATACACACAACCACAGACACACACACACACAGAAGCATAAACAGGCATTCATACACACAGGCACACGCACAGATACACGCAGACACACACACACAGACACACACGCAGACACACATACACACAATGTAGTCACACATACACACAATGTAGTCACACCGAGAGACACTACACACAGAGATACACACAGACAAACACACACAGACATATACACACAGACACACACAGAGACACACACAGAGACATACACAGAGACATACACAGAGACGCGCATATACACAGGCATTCACGCAAACACAGCTACATACACGTAGAACACACATACAAGCAAACACACGCACAGACACATGTAGACACAGATACACATACCGACAAATACAAACAGTCCTACACGCGCAAACACATACATACACACAAACAAACACACACAGACATACGCACATAGATACGCACCCACAGATACACAATACAAATATCCTTACACACAGAGACGCACGTATATACAGGCATTCACGCCAACACACATATACACACAGGGACATACCAACACACACCCACACACACACACACACAAGAAGAAGAAGAAGACGACGAAGAAGAAGAAAAGAAATAGAAGAAAAAAACGAAGAAAAAGCAAAGGATGAAGCAGCAGCAGCTGCAGGAGGAGGAGGAGGAGAAAATTTCTTGTTGAAAACGCAACCAGTCTTTGTAAGTGAATGTATAGTAGATCTCTCTCTCTCTCTCTCTCTCTCTCTCTCTCTCTCTCTCTCTCTCTCTCTCTCTCTCTCTCTCTCTCTCTCTCTCTCTCTCTCATACACACACACACACACACGCACAAATAGACCTCAAAACTGGACGTGACTAGAAGACACTAAGATCGATCAGTTTGGACTCAGTCCGTGTCCTGGCCAGAATGTAAATGTGACCAAGCTGAAGTTGACAGAGGAAGAATGTTAGCACCTCGTGTCCTCGGTGAGTAAATACGACTGACACCAGTTTGACAGAGGCAGAATGTTCACATTGAGATATCTGGCGTGTAGCTGTTCTACCACCGAGACTTCGCGAGCTGTCGACGGCCTGTGGTCTATTTTCTGATATGATCTGTTTGATCTACAGTGTGTTAGTCAATCAGTTAGTTAATTTACCGATCACCGTTGTCACTATCAGACAAGCCCATAAGCACTAGGATCCCATCTTCAGTATCTCCCTCAGGCTGTGTGTAGCAATGTGTAGCTAGATGCTATCTATGTGGGTGAGCCAGCGGTTATCTGTATGGGTGCACTAACTGTTATCTATGTGGGTGAGCCAGCGGTTATCTGTGTGGGTGCACTAACTGTTGTCTGTCTACTGAGTCAGCTGGAATTGTGTCTATGCAGGTGTTTATTTAGAACGATAAAATGATAAAGATTTGCGGTGAACCGTTGATGTAGTACTTATATTAGTACAATTTCCAGTTTATTCACTCAGTACTTGTACCAGTGAAGTACAATATGTGCTACAGTTGTTCAGTGATACCAGATTTGCCTTCTTCTTGTGCACATAATTTATACGTCTCTGGTTGTCTCAGCTAACACTAGCAAGACAAGTCATTTACAGTCTGATTCGTTTCTGGAGTTAGCAGTCGCCTTCTTGCGTCACCAGCGTTTAGATATAGATCTTGGAAGGAAACATTCACCAGCACACAAAAACATGAATATCAATGACTGTGGGGCCCACTAGAGGACATTGTTGCCAGAGAGTGCTGTTGCCTAGTCTGTGCTGACCACCCACTAGAGGACATTGTTGCCAGAGAGTGCTGTTGCCTAGTCTGTGCTGACCACCCACTAGAGGACATTGTTGCCAGAAAGTGCTGTTGCCTAGTCTGTGCTGACCACCCACTAGAGGACATTGTTGCCAGAGAATGCTGTTGTCGAGTCTGTGCTGACTATCCACTAGAGGACATTGTTGCCAGAGAGTGCTGTTGTCGAGTCTGTGCTGACTATCCACTAGAGGACATTGTTGCCAGAGAGTGCTGTTGTCGAGTCTGTGCTGACTATCCACTAGAGGACATTGTTGCCAGAGAGTGCTGTTGCCAAGTCTGTGTTGACTATCCACTGTCTCATACATGTGGTATTTCTCATGTCCCCAAAGGACAAACATGTTCACATTCAGGAAAAAGAGAAAGATAACAATTACAAGTACAGGAGGAGTCAGACTGCAGGAGACAGACACAAATCTGCAGGTAGGACATAAAATACCTCTCAGGTAGGACATGAAATACCTCACATGAAATATCTCCAGATAGGACATTAAGTACTGCTCCAGTTAGGACATGAAATACCTCACATGAAATATCTCTCCAGCTAGCACATGAAATATCTCCAGCTAGGACATGAAATGCAACTCCAGCTAGGATATTAGAAATCTTTCCAGCTAGCACATGAAATACCTCCCCAGCAAGCACATGAAATATCTCTTCAGCTAGTACATGAAATACCTCCCCAGCAAGCACATGAAATATCTCTTCAGCTAGTACATGAAATATCTCTTCAGCTAGCATATGAAATATCTCTTCAGCTAGTACATGAAATATCTCCCCAGCTATTATATGAAATATCTTTTCAGCTAGTACATGAAATATCTCTTCAGCTAGTACATGAAATATCTCCCCAGCTATTATATGAAATATCTTTTCAGCTAGTACATGAAATATCTCTTCAGCTAGTACATGAAATATCTCTCCAGCTAGTACATGAAATATCTCTTCAGCTAGTACATGAAATATCTCTTCAGCTAGTACATGAAATATCTCTCCAGCTAGTACATGAAATATCTCCTCAGCTAGTACATGAAATATCTCTTCAGCTAGTACATGAAATATCTCTTCAGCTAGTACATGAAATATCTCTTCAGCTAGTACATGAAATATCTCTTCAGCTAGTACATGAAATATCTCCCCAGCTAGCTCATGAAATATCTCCCCAGCTAGCACATGAAATACCTCCCCAGCTAGTACATGAAATATCTCCCCCCGCTAGCACATGAAATATCTACCCAGCTAGCACATGAAATACCTCCCCAGCTAGTACATGAAATACTTCCCCAGCTAGCACATGAATTATCTCTTCAGCTAGTACATGAAATATCTCTTCAGCTAGTACATGAAATATCTCTTCAGCTAGCACATGAATTATCTCTTCAGCTAGTACATGACATATCTCTTCAGCTAGTACATGAAATATCTTCCCAGCTAGTACATGAAATACCTCCCCAGCTAGCACATGAAATATCTCCCCAGCTAGTACATGAAATATCTCCCCAGCTAGCACATAAAATATCTGTTCAGCTAGTGCATGAAATACCTCCCGCGCTAGTACATGAAATATCTCTTCAGCTAGCACATGACATATCTCTTCAGCTAGTACATGAAATATCTCCCCAGCTAGTACATGAAATACCTCCCCAGCTAGCACATAAAATACATCTACAGCTAGTACATGAAATACCTCCCCAGCTAGTACATGAAATAACTCCCCAGCTAGCACATGAAATATCTCTTCAGCTAGTAAATGAAATATCTTCCCAGCTAGTACATGAAATACTTCCACAGCTAGCACATGAAATATCTCTTCAGCTAGTACATGAAATACCCCCCCCCCCCCCCCCCCCAGCTAGTACATGAAATATCTCTTCAGCTAGTACATGAAATATCTCTTCAGCTAGTACACGAAATACCTCCCCAGCTAGTACATGAAATATCTCCCCAGCTAGTACGTGAAATATCTCCCCAGCTAGTACATGAAATATCTCTTCAGCTAGTACGTGAAATATCTCCCCAGCTAGTACATGAAATACCTTCCCAGCTAGCACATGAAATATCTCTTCAGCTAGTACATGTAATATCTCCCCAGCTAATACATGAAATATCTCCCCAGCTAGTACATGAAATATCTCTTCAGCTAGTACATGTAATATCTCCCCAGCTAGTACATGAAATATCTCCCCAGCTAGTACATGAAATATCTACCCAGCAAGTACATGAAATATCTCTTCAGTACATGTAATATCTACCCAGCAAGTACATGAAATATCTCCCCAGCTAGTACATGTAATATCTCCCCAGCTAGTACATGAAATATCTCCCCTGCTAGTACATGAAATATCTCTCCAGCTAGTACATGAAATATCTCCCCAGCTAGTACATGAAATACATCTACAGCTAGCATATGAAACACCTTTTCAGCTAACACATGAAGTATCTCTCCAATAGAGATATTAAGTACCACTTCAACTAGGACATAAAGTACCACTCCAGCTAAGACAGTAAGCACCCCTCTAGCTAGGACATTAGGTGCTGGTCCAGTTAGGACATCAAGTACTGCTCCAGTAAGGACATTAAATACTGCTTCAGTCTGGGTATTAAGTACTGCTCCAGCTATTGACACAGACATGAAATATCTCCCCAGCTAGTACATGAAATATCTCCCCAGCTAGCACATAAAATATCTGTTCAGCTAGTGCATGAAATACCTCCCGCGCTAGTACATGAAATATCTCTTCAGCTAGCACATGACATATCTCTTCAGCTAGTACATGAAATATCTCCCCAGCTAGTACATGAAATACCTCCCCAGCTAGCACATAAAATACATCTACAGCTAGTACATGAAATACCTCCCCAGCTAGTACATGAAATAACTCCCCAGCTAGCACATGAAATATCTCTTCAGCTAGTAAATGAAATATCTTCCCAGCTAGTACATGAAATACTTCCACAGCTAGCACATGAAATATCTCTTCAGCTAGTACATGAAATACCCCCCCCCCCCCAGCTAGTACATGAAATATCTCTTCAGCTAGTACATGAAATATCTCTTCAGCTAGTACACGAAATACCTCCCCAGCTAGTACATGAAATATCTCCCCAGCTAGTACGTGAAATATCTCCCCAGCTAGTACATGAAATATCTCTTCAGCTAGTACGTGAAATATCTCCCCAGCTAGTACATGAAATACCTTCCCAGCTAGCACATGAAATATCTCTTCAGCTAGTACATGTAATATCTCCCCAGCTAATACATGAAATATCTCCCCAGCTAGTACATGAAATATCTCTTCAGCTAGTACATGTAATATCTCCCCAGCTAGTACATGAAATATCTCCCCAGCTAGTACATGAAATATCTACCCAGCAAGTACATGAAATATCTCTTCAGTACATGTAATATCTACCCAGCAAGTACATGAAATATCTCCCCAGCTAGTACATGTAATATCTCCCCAGCTAGTACATGAAATATCTCCCCTGCTAGTACATGAAATATCTCTCCAGCTAGTACATGAAATATCTCCCCAGCTAGTACATGAAATACATCTACAGCTAGCATATGAAACACCTTTTCAGCTAACACATGAAGTATCTCTCCAATAGAGATATTAAGTACCACTTCAACTAGGACATAAAGTACCACTCCAGCTAAGACAGTAAGCACCCCTCTAGCTAGGACATTAGGTGCTGGTCCAGTTAGGACATCAAGTACTGCTCCAGTAAGGACATTAAATACTGCTTCAGTCTGGGTATTAAGTACTGCTCCAGCTATTGACACAGACATGTGGATACATAGCCCTCAGGTATCTATGGGTGGCTGTTAGATTGCATCAGCAGATATTGACAGGCAATGAATGGCCAGTTCAGCTGTAGTTGCCAACTATAGAATCCAGTCATTATTAACAGGTATATAATTAATATTTTTTTAAACTCCTAGATGTTTTTGCTGTTGTAAACATAACATAGAAGCATATTTCCTCTTGTGTGTGTGTGTGCTCAACAGAGACAGTAAATGAAGTGCATTCATGCTGAGCAGATTCTTGCTATTTCAGCACGGCCATGTTAGATCTGCTGGTGTCTCTTGCTGCTAAAAGCAAGCTCAACCCAACAGGCCTGGCTCTGATCCTCGTGTCTGAGCACACCGGCAAGGCCCTGAGCTACAAGCCTAACCAGACCATTGGGGCCCTTGAAGGCCGAGTCATACGTATTGTCAACAGGGATGCAGTATCTGGAAAATCTTCAGCCAGAGACTCCAGACATGAAAAGCCTTTTGAGGTAACCCATTTCCAATCATAGCACGTGAATCAGACTTCTAAATATCTTCCTTTGAGTCAGTTCCCCTTAGACAATTCTTCTTCTTCACTTCCTCTTTGACCGCTGTGGGTGTCGAGGGAGATATAAGGTTCTGTTTCTAGCTCTTCTGGCCGCCTCGACCATAGGCACATTGTGCTGTTGTAGAGTTTCTCTGATGTTATCCTTCCATCTTGTTCTTGGTCTACCTCGTGCTCCACGTCTTTCTTCTCTTTCCATGTATGCTTTGTATGATATGGTGTCACAAGGCATTCTCTTAGACAATAGCCTTCTTAATATTGTTGTCTACAATAAATTGTAGTCACCCGCCCGGCATGTTGTTATCTACAATAGACTGTAATTGCCCGCCCAGCTTGTTGTTATCTACAACAGACTGTAGTCACCTGCCCGGCATGTTGTTATCTACAATAGACTGTAGTCACCTGGCCGGCATGTTGTTATCTATAATAGACTGTAGTCACCTGCCCAGCATGTTGTTATCTATAATAGACTGTAGTCACCTGCAAAGCATGTTGTTATCTATAATAGACTGTAGTCACCTGCCCAGCTTGTTATTATCTACAATAGACTGTAGTTGCCCGCCTGGTTTGTTTTTATCTACAATAGACTGTAATCACTCACCCAGCTTGCTGTTATCTGCAATAGACTGTAGTCGCCCGCCCGGCTTGTTCTTGTCTACAATAGACTGTAATTGCCCACCCAGCATGTTGTTATCTACCATAGATTCCACACTTCCTTCACGTGGAGGCACACTGAAACAAGGGTCACCACTCACACATTTTAATTATTGAATGCAAATACTTGTTGACATGAGCAGAAAATGCTGAGATTACAGGCAGTAGTTAGATTGCCAGAACAGAGTGAATCATACAGATTTAATTGACTTCACAGGAAACACCCAGAATTAGTTGACTGTTAGATTTGATTGACTTGCCAGGAAAAACCCAGAATTAGTTGACTGTTGTGACCTGCATGTAAGGATGCAGTAGGTCTTTCCTCTCCCCTTTCCTCCCCCACAATGGGGCCCCAGAACACACAGAGAAGAAGACAGTCATAGCCTCACATGTAGAAATGTAGGAGAGGCAACAGTTGTTAGACTGTGTCAAGTGAGTGCACAACTCTGGGAACAGAAAACCACTAAATAAACATTGCATGTTGGTTGTGACTGTTGACTGAGAGAAGACATGCGGATGATGTTTGCAGGAAGTTAGCGTTTCCTGGTCACCATGTTGAGATGCTGGCTTCAGTGTGACTTAAAGTGACAAGCATTTATTGATGATTGTAACAAGAGCTATAGCATTTAAGAATAGACACTGTAACATTCATTAAATCCTAAAAGAGATGACTGCAACATCCAGCAAAATATGACTGTTATACAAGGCATGTCAACTCACATATACGGATGTTTGAGAAGTATAGTTTAGTACTCAAGGCATGTCAACTCACATATACAGATGTTTGAAAAGTATAGTTTGGTACACAAGGCATGTAACTAGATACATATATATTGTGCATTCATTTTTCACTTTTTCAGCTAACAATGAATATGTACAACGTTGGTTGAGTTGAGTTAAGTCAAGAATTGACATCACAGCACTCAGTGCATTCCCCTATGTGCTCCGTCCCCATCCTCAGCAGCCAGCATAGATGGTGCCAGCCATAGTGTGGCTGTATGTCCATCTTGCCTTTCCTCTGAGTGTAGGGTGCCAGCCAAACCCTCTGATCACACCCAGGTATCTCTCCAGCCCATAATAATTCAGTTTCTATCCTGACTTCGTTACGTGTTCCCAAAGAACTCTGAGCACGTCTGCAGTGTCATGTATCAGTCCATCACCCAGTGATGCAGATCCATTGAGTCTGTCTGCCAGTTCATTCCCCACCTTGCCAGCATAGCCTGGAAAACAGATCCAAAGTATTCTCACTGCCTACGACCTTGAAAGGGAAGCTTGCCACTCTGCTCAAAGCAATCTTGTCTTCTAGCCACCAGCAAGCTGCAGTGACAGTTGGTAAAATGGTTGTCTCCTTGAGATAGTAGATACTCAGGTAAAACATGTACCTGTATGTAGTTGTCTTCTTGAGATAGTAGACGCTCAGGTCAAACATGTACCTGTATGTGGTTGTCTTCTTGAGATAGTAGATACTCAGGTCAAACATGTACCTGTATGAGGTGGCCTCCTTGAGATAGTAGACACTCAGGTCAAACATGTACCTGTATGTGGTGGTCTCCTTGAGATAGTAGACGCTCAGGTCAAACATGTACCTGTATGTGGTTGTCTCCTTGAGATAGTAGACACTCAGGTCAAACATGTACCTGTATGTGGTTGTCTCCTTGAGATAGTAGACACTCAGGTCAAACATGTACCTGTATGTGGTTGTCTCCTTGAGATAGTAGATACTCAGGTCAAACATGTACCTGTATGTGGTTGTCTCCTTGAGATAGTAGACACTCAGGTCAAACATGTACCTGTATGTGGTTGTCTCCTTGAGATAGTAGACACTCAGGTCAAACATGTACCTGTATGTATTGTCTCCTTGAGATAGTTAGACGCTCAGGTTGTCTCCTTGAGTCTCCTTGAGATAGTAGACTCAGGTCAAACATGTACCTGTATGGTGGTTGTCTCCTTGAGATAGTAGACACTCAGGTCAACATGTACCTGTATGTGGTTGTCTTGAGATAGTAACACTCAGGTACATGTACTGTATGTGGTTGTCTCCTTGAGATAGTAGACACTCAGGTCAAACAAGTAGACACTCAGGTCAAACATGTACCTGTATGTGGTTGTCTCCTTGAGATAGTAGATACTGTATGTGGTTGTCTCAGGTCAAACATGTACCTGTATGTGATTGTCTCCTTGAGATAGTAGACACTCAGGCCAAACATATACCTGTATGTGGTTGTCTCCTTGAGATAGTAGACGCTCAGGTCAAACATGTACCTGTACGGGGTTGTCTCCTTGAGATAGCAGACACTCAGGTAAAACATGTACCTGTATATGGTTGTCTTCTTGAGATAGTAGACACTCAGATCAAACATGTACCTGTACGGGGTTGTCTCCTTGAGATAGTAGACACTCAGATCAAACATGTACCTGTATGTTGTTGTCTCCTTGAGATAGTAGATACTCAGGTCAAACATGTACCTGTATGTGGTTGTCTCCTTGAGATAGTAGATACTCAGATCAGACATGTACCTGTATGTGGTTGTCTCCTTGAGATAGTAGACACTCAGATCAAACATGTACCTGTATGTGGTTGTCTCCTTGAGATAGTAGACACTCAGATCAAACATGTACCTGTATGTGATTGTCTCCTTGAGATAGTAGATACTCAGATCAGACATGTACCTGTATGTGGTTGTCTCCTTGAGATAGTAGATACTCAGATCAGACATGTACCTGTATGTGATTGTCTCCTTGAGATAGTAGACACTCAGATCAAACATGTACCTGTATGTGGTTGTCTCCTTGAGATAGTAGATACTCAGATCAAACATGTACCTGTATGTGATTGTCTCCTTGAGATAGTAGATACTCAGATCAGACATGTACCTGTATGTGATTGTCTCCTTGAGATAGTAGACACTCAGATCAGACATGTACCTGTATGTGGTTGTCTCCTTGAGATAGTAGATACTCAGATCAGACATGTACCTGTATGTGGTTGTCTCCTTGAGATAGTAGATACTCAGATCAGACATGTACCTGTATGTGGTTGTCTCCTTGAGATAGTAGATACTCAGATCAAACATGTACCTGTATGTGGTTGTCTCCTTGAGATAGTAGATACTCAGATCAGACATGTACCTGTATGTGGTTGTCTCCTTGAGATAGTAGACACTCAGATCAGACATGTACCTGTATGTGGTTGTCTCCTTGAGATAGTAGACACTCAGATCAAACATGTACCTGTATGTGATTGTCTCCTTGAGATAGTAGATACTCAGATCAGACATGTACCTGTATGTGGTTGTCTCCTTGAGATAGTAGACACTAAGATCAAACATGTACCTGTATGTGATTGTCTCCTTGAGATAGTAGACACTCTGATCAAACATGTACCTGTATGTGGTTGTCTCCTTGAGATAGTAGACACTAAGATCAAACATGTACCTGTATGTGATTGTCTCCTTGAGATAGTAGACACTCAGGTCAAACATGTACCTGTATGGGGTTGTCTCCTTGAGATTGTAGACACTCAGGTCAAACATGTACCTGTACGGGGTTGTCTACTTGAGATAGTAGACACTCAGGCCAAACATGTACCTGTATGTGGTTGTCTCCTTGTGATAGTAGACACTCAGGTCAAACATGTACCTGTATGTGGTTGTCTCCTTGAGATAGTAGACACTAAGATCAAACATGTACCTGTATGTGATTGTCTCCTTGAGATAGTAGACACTCAGATCAAACATGTACCTGTATGTGGTTGTCTCCTTGAGATAGTAGACACTCAGGTCAAACATGTACCTGTACGGGGTTGTCTCCTTGAGATAGTAGATACTCAGGTTAAACATGTACCTGTATATGGTTGTCTCCTTGAAATAGTAGATACTCAGGTCAAACATAAACCTGATTGTGGTTGTCCCCTTGATATACACGAGGTCAGGCAATCAAGTAATGAGACTAATTCCATAAAAATTAAAATAATCAACAGTTGAAGATATAACCTGTATCTGATTCAAAGTAAGCCCCTTGTGCATTGCTACAGCAAGTGGCACCTCTAACAAACACTGGAACGACATCTGTAGTCCTTCTGTATTTATGACCCTTACAACCCTTTGGATAACATCAATATCGTTAAAGAAGGGTCCTTTCAATCGTAATTTTAATTTTGAGAATAGAAAATAATCACAGGGAGACAAATCTGGGGAATAGGGGAAAAGGCTGAGAGCACACACTTCTTTCTGGGCCCAAAATTCTAGTTTTGATGATGTCTCTTGGGTACTTAGCCCGCTTATGTTTTGGTCATCAGACAACAAATGTAGTACAAACCAGCAAGCAAATATTTTCTTGCCAAAATCTTGCACTAAAGGTTTATTAATAGTCTCTCTATTAACACTAGATTTATCTGCCATCATCCTTACAGTAAATCAATGATCTTGTATCTCTTCTCTGACTTTTGCAATAAGTTCATCATTACGAACAGAAATTTGGCGCCAGGTTTAGGTGCATTAGTAATCATTTCCACACCACTTTTGAATCGTAAATACAAGCTAAAAATTTAAGTGCATGAAAAATAATTATCGCCATTAACTTGTTGCATCAATTCAACTGTTTGAATGGTGCTTTTTCTGAGTTTTAAACATAATTTAATGTTAGCTTTTTTTGCTACATAACAATGCACCACTGACTAGGTCAACAAAATGGTGGCTTGTTTGTTGTCTGCTTATCGAGCGGCAATGAAAAGTTGCCAGATCATAGATAAATGTTGCCTCTTTAGATTCCATGCTTTGCTTCATAGATGGCTTTTTTGTCTTGGCTTTAATAAAATGAGTCTCATTACTTAATTGTTGGACCTTGTAGTAGACACTCAAGTCAAACATGTACCTGTATGTGGTTGTCTCCTTGAGATAGTAGACACTCAGGCCAAACATTTACCTGCATGTGGTTGCAGGTCTCACCATCTCAGGTGCTGCTTTTAAATCCTATCATGACAAGTATTTGAGGCTAGAATATATTATAATTTCTGGCACTTTTCGCAAAAAAATACTTGCCAGGTCAGCTTGCTGGTCACTTGTGGACATCCTGTGAGCTACTACCCCTCTACAAATCAATTGAAGTGTATTTGTTCATTACCTCACACGCCATATTGTCCTGGACAAAACCTGCCATTGCCTCACACGCCGTATTGTCCTGGACAGAACCTGCCATTACCTCACACACCGTATTGTCCTGGACAGAACCTGCCATTACCTCACACGCTGTATTGTCCTGGACAAAACCTGCCATTGCCTCACACGCCGTATTGTCCTGGACAGAACCTGCCATTACCTCACACACCGTATTGTCCTGGACAGAACCTGCCATTACCTCACACACCGTATTGTCCTGGACAGAACCTGCCATTACCTCACACGCCGTATTGTCCTGGACAGAACCTGCCATTACCTCACACACCGTATTGTCCTGGACAGAACCTGCCATTACCTCACACGCTGTATTGTCCTGGACAAAACCTGCCATTGCCTCACACGCCGTATTGTCCTGGACAGAACCTGCCATTACCTCACACACCGTATTGTCCTGGACAGAACCTGCCATTACCTCACACACCGTATTGTCCTGGACAGAACCTGCCATTACCTCACACGCCGTATTGTCCTGGACAGAACCTGCCATTACCTCACACACCGTATTGTCCTGGACAGAACCTGCCATTACCTCACACGCCGTATTGTCCTGGACAGAAAATCCATGATATGCTTTTGATCTGGGTCTTATCAAATGATGCAAGCTACTCTACACGCAGTTTCAATTTTCTTAAGAATGACTCTGTTACAGAAAAGGTGCAGAACAGTTTGACATCATGGCTCAGAGGTTTATCTGTATCAGATTCATCTGAAAGTACAGGAGGCAAAACGTTGTGGATAGACATGACTACCAATGTCACACGGCATGGACAGACAGAATGTTGCGGGTAGACATAATCAACAATGCTACACGGCATGGAGAGACAGAATGTTGCGGGTAGACATAATCAACAATGCTACACGGCATGGAGAGACAGAATGTTGTGGGTAGACATAACCAACAATGCTACACGGCATGGAGAGACAGAATGTTGTGGGTAGACATAACCAACAATGCTACACGACATGGAGAGACAGAATGGTGCGGGTAGACATAACCAACAATGCTACACTGCATGGAGAGACAGAATGTTGCGGGTAGACATAACCAACAATGCTACACGGCATGGAGAGACAGAATATTGCTGGTAAACATAACCAACAATGCTACACGGCATGGAGAGACAGAATGGTGCGGGTAGACATAACCAACAATGCTACATGGCATGGAGAGACAGAATGTTGCTGGTAGACATAACCAACAATGCTACACAGCATGGAGAGACAGAATGGTGCGGGTAGACATAACCAACAATGCTACATGGCATGGAGAGACAGAATGTTTTTGGTAGACATAACCAATAATGCTACATGGCATGGAGAGACAGAATGTTGCGAGTAGACATAACCAACAATGCTACATGGCATGGAGAGACAGAATGTTGTGGGTAGACAGAACCAACAATGCTACACGGCATGGAGAGACAGAATGTTGTGGGTAGACATAACCAACAATGCTACATGGCTTGGAGAGACAGAATGGTGTGGGTAGACATAACCAACAATGCTACACGGCATGGAGAGACAGAATGGTGCGGGTAGACATAACCAACAATGCTACACGACATGGAGAGACAGAATGGTGTGGGTAGAGAGTAGCATGTGGCATGAAAAGTAGCTATATAGATATTTTTTGGCATCTCACACCAGACATACTGGAGGGGGAGGGGGGGGGGCATCGTGTAAATAAACCCACATGTGTAGAATCTCTTTTTTTTTTTCCATATGAAATCGATACAGGACAGGCAGGTGTAGCATGTGGACTGGGGAGAGGAGTTCTAAACACAAATCTGCATTGTCCAGGGGTTACAACCTGGTCATTCATGAACTAAGGAAGTTAATGCTGACATAAAAGCATGCTGAAGCAA